>ML792217.1:369318-385087 GCA_009831015.1 Picea engelmannii | reverse complement strand
ACACACACACACACAAACACCCTACTAGGCCCACAAGGGGCATAGTCCATAGCCTAGTCGAGAGACCTCCTTGGGATTGAAACATGAATATATAAGCATATCCAAGTCTTGAACATAACATTGTAAAGGGTACAACATATTTAATGAACATTTGTTGGGAAACTCTCATTGTTTCCATTATACCTAAAAACATATTTTTTCTTCAAAATACATAGCAATGTGTCAAACTACAAAGAAACAACTAGTGTGCAAAACTAAGTCAAATCATTTTTTTAATATCTTTAGTTAGGTTGGTTTTCATATTTGAGTCCAACACCACCAAATACAAATTCTCAACTTGTAATAGAAATAACAAAAGCTCCTTCTTGACTTCTAGTATGTATTCATCCCTTAATTCACTTTGATGTTTCCTTTCACTTGTTTTCGTATGACATGTACTTAGGGATATTGTAGCCAGTATAAATAATCCACCTCAACTAGGATACCTATGTAACACCCATCGTGCCTACCCTATGAAATGGAATTCATGGTGTGGAAAACAAGAGACAAAATTCTAGATATTTTATAGGGATCGAAATTGGTCCCTAGATTTCCCTTTTCAAGGGTTCTTAGCACCACATTCATGTGATGGTATCATCCTCAAGGGTCTTGATTAATCCTCCTTTTATTTCATTCTTAGTTGGTAATATTACACACCAAATTTCCACACTACTAAGTGGTGCACTTATGTATTGTATTCTACTAAGTGTCACACTTAAGTATCACTTATGTAGGTGTCGATTTGCCACATTCCTAAGTGTTGCACTTATATTCTATTAAGTGTCGTAATTGAATGTCACAACTGTGGAAGTGTTGTTCATGTTCCCAAGACAAATTGGGGGAGAAAACCCATCACATGGAGGCCTAAATACACTTTGTCATCATGTGGAAGTGTCTATCATGTTTCCTAGACACATTGGTGAAGAAAAATCATCATTTGGAGGTCGAAAAACCACTTTTTACCTTGAGTTTTTGACCATTTTTTAGGACTGACGCCCCCCTGCCCATATATAGGGAGTCTCAGTCCCTTGGTGATACTCCCTTCTTAACTATGGGGGAGCATTAGTGACTCTCTTTGCTAATCCTTTTGGGAGCAATAGTTTGGTTACAACCAATTCCACATTTTTTGGAGGGAAGGTTCCGGGAAGTTGGAGTTAGTTTGGGTCAAAGGGATTCGAGCCCTATCTATCTACTAGATCTTAACATGAAGATCCTAATTAGTTGAGCCATATCCTCAACCATACTTTTAAAGTACTCCATGGTGGTTGGGCCTTTATTTTCTATATAAGGAGGCCACTCAAAGGTAAAAGGGGAGTTCTTAAGAGTATCAAACCTCTATTCTTATGACATTCAGAGACAATTTAGTAGCATTCTGGCAGTGCACAAAAGGGGTTGGAAAGGAGAAGCATTGGAGGAATATTTCTCAACATCAAGTGATTGTAAGTGTTGTCCTTTGTTTCTCATGAATATAAGCTTGGTCTATTCCCACACTTTTGTCTCATTTAGTTTACATATGAATGTTATGCTTGTTTTGTTTAGTTAGATTTGCTTTCATCTAACTTTGTGAAAATAGTAGAAGAGGAAGATTGTTTCGTCTAAGTGCATAAAGATTGTGATCGAGCTAGGAATGGATCCAACGCTGGAGAAACAAGGAGCAGTGAGGAAAACCTTTGAAAAAGGTGCACCCTTATTTCCTTTTCCCTCTTCTCATTTTCATGTGTGAATATACAAGAGCAAGGCATGTTAGTGTCCACTTGATCTATTTTGTCTTAGCTAAAGAAAACCTGGCTAAGGGGAGCTTAACCTATTTGCAGGGTAAGTTTTCTCACAACATGTGCCACATTAAATTTTCACATCTAAGCAACCATATGTTTCTCCTTCTGGAAATCCAAAATTTGCTTCTCTATGGATGAGCTCAAGTATGCTTTATGTTTTGCATTTTTTTAATTACATGTTTTTAAAATAAATTGGTTCTAAAGCATTGAATTTTTCAAATATTTTGATCTACTGTGATGCAACACCAATTTTTCCCCTTATGTTTTTTGTGTATTTGGCACATAGTTTAGTGTTTTTTTAATCCAGAATTGGATCCAGGAGCTTGATGGGGCTCAGAAAGGCCTAAAAATCAAAGTTCTTAGAATGGCTTCAAAATGTACTTGTGAATAGACCTCGGCGATATGAACCCAATGCAACTTGAACGGGCTCAAACGAAGGTTGTATGCTCAAGTTATGGCGATCTGTTCGTTTTTCCAAACAGGCAAAAAAATGTTGATTGTATAGTCCATACAGTGCCACGTGGAAGATGACTGTATAGGTCGTACGACCATACCGCTGACATGTAAAGGCATAGTCAGTGTTGATGTGGCATCTTCTGGAGGTGACATGTGGTAGGCTGACTAGGCGTACAAGTGTTGACATGGATAGGACAGGTGGACCACTCCGAGAGTGACATGTGTCACCTTTGCAGTGGTGACACGTGGCACGTTCGTACAGATGATGTGGTACGCCTGTACAAAGACACGTGGAAGATAGTGACTAGGCGAGTAAGATGACACAACATACAAGTGGCAGATAGCTGGACCAATGAGACCTTAACGTGTGGCGGTTTTGAGGACATATGGCATGGTGCAACGTGGCCCAGACATGGGTTTCCACATGGCACCCATGGATTGGATCATTGGGTTTCATTGCAAAATGGTTTTGGAGTGCATTAGGTTCGATCACTGGACCTCCCTGGGCGCTAAGGTTTCACGTAGGTTGGGCTAGCCAGCCCGCCTATGGGTGGTGCTTGTTAACCACATGGCATAATTTTTATTTAAGTTTATGTGGAGATATGAGAGGAGGTGGAAAGGGTTGGGGATAGCCCCAACCCATAGTTCTAACATGTGAATAGGACCATTGCTAAGACTTTTGGCGGGTGTATATATGTTGGCGCAGTTATAGCAGTCGTTTCAGCCCCCGATCAGGTGGAACTCCACAAGACCCAATGTAAACGTATAGCATGGAGTTTGTTGGGTTGGCCCTGGTCAGTTAGGCTAGCCCGTCGACCAGAGGATACACATGTGCAGTGCGTGGAGCTAAGCCCATGGGCACATAGCCACCTACAAGCGACCAAGAGCTGAGGTACAGGGGGGCCAACGTGCCCAGTTTAGCCCGAGGCCATGTGCAGGTGCCTCCATACGACCAGGGGTATGGTAAAAAGGGGTTGCTCCCATATTTTTGGAATAAAGTGGGTTAAAAAAACTTTATTATAGTGATTTTAATGGATTTTAGGTCCATTTTGGAGATTTTTGGCCAATATTGGGGGATATTGGGCCCTTTTTGAGGCTAGATCTTGGGAGGAAGTTGGGAGATGGTTACCAAATTCATATCTATATAAACTAGGCCTTCTTGAGGCCATGAGAGGAGATTCAGAGCAGGTTTATGCTGAATATTTGCCAAGACAAAGCCATTTTTATGCAGGGAAGTTGTTGAGGAGCGCACCTTTGCGAGCCATTTTTGGGAGCTCTGGCCATTTGATTTGAGTGTTGTTTCTTCTGTTTGGTTCTTGAGATTTGGTAGAACAAGACCAGATTATTTTTGTAACCTTTCATCATTGTTGTGATGTACTTATTGAGCTTTGAACAGAAATAAGAAAGCCTCACCCATTGAGACAAAGGCCCGGAGACGTAGGCGAGATTTTCGAACTTCGTTATCACATTGGTGTTATGGTTTGCTGTTGTTTTATGCTTCATTTCAGTTCTGTACATGTTTATATGGCTGTGATATCTTCTCATATTTTCTCCCTCTTTCTTTAAGCTACCTAATTGGTTAATCAACACATGCTTAATAACTCAACCATAGTCGTGTAAAAGATCTTTTCGGATAAAGTGGTATCAGAGCTAGTTGACGTTTGGATTTGAGTTTTGCATGTTAACCAGGGAAAAACTACATTGTGGTGAAGGAGATATTGTGGGAGAGAATCCATTGATTTGATTGAGTAAGAGAACTTCTCAAAGTGATAAGATGGCATCGGAAGAGGGACTTTATCAGGATGAGAAAGAGTTTCGAAAAACTTTCTTCGCCATGTCGGAGATGATGAAAGTTTTGTATGAGGATTACTTGGAACGAAAAAGACCAATTTTTGGTGAATCTTCAAAGGGAAAAAGTGAAGAAGGATAGAATTCTCCTCATATTCCTTCGTCACCTCCATCATCACCTTCTTCTTCTCCTTCTTTTTCAAGTTCAAGTTCTAAATCCAATGCAAAGAAACATGTCCATAAACATAAGAATGAAATGAATTTATTAAAACTTAATGTTAAATTCAAATTACCCATGTATGATGGTGAAGTTAATGCAGAGAGACTTGACAATTGGGTCAGACAGATGGAGGTTTATTTCAATGTGCAATAGATCAAGGATGATGCCACACAAATCAAGTTGGCATCATTGAGACTTGCAGGCACAACACTCATCTGGTGGAAAAACAAGTTGAAAAATGGCACACAACAAGTGGGTAATGTATTTCCATCATGGCAAAGTTTCATTTCTGCACTTAGAAAACAATTTTATCCTTTGGGTTATAAATAGAAAGCGTTAATAGAATGGAAAGCTTTAAAACTAAGAAAAGGACAAACAGTGCAAGAATATACCGATGGCTTTCCTAAAATGGCATTGATGTTAGATATCCCTTTACATACCCAAGAAACTCTTATGAAGTATATAGGAGGTTTACCTGCACATATTCGAAATAATGTATTCATTTTTGGACCAACTAATCTTGATGAGGTTTATGTTCAAGCGACATACATTGAAGCAGGAAAAACATGTGTTGGTGTATCAAGAGAATCATCTTCAAGGAAAGAGGACAAAAGGAAGTGGCATGGAAAGAAGTCAAATGCAGTGATGAGAAAGGAAGAGAAGCGCTCTTGCAAGAATTGCAAGAAAGAGGGGCATGGTGAGGACCATTGTTGGAAATTGCATCCCGAGAAGAGGCCAAAGTGGTTCAAGGAAAATAAAGGGAGGAAACAGTTGCAGCAACAACACGACCCACAAACTTGGGATCGGATTCAAGTGATGAATCTAAGGTCTCATTGGTTGGTATGACAGGTAAAATTGGTGAAGGAATTGATTGTAGAAGTAACTTGTTTCACATCAGGGTCATCATGAGGCACACTAAGATAGACACATTGATAGATAGTGGATCTCAATCTAATCTAATTTCATAGGAATTGGTTAAGCAATTGGAATTAAAAACATGGATACATCATAAGTCATACACACTTAAATGGATAAGCAACCATCATCAAATGCACATAACAAAGAAGTGCACAATCAAATTTGCAATTTCATCTAAGTTTGTAGATGAGGTAACATGTGATGTGGTGCCACTAAGTGAATGTGGAATGGTCTTAGGTAGTCCATACTTGTATGATCGTAAAGCAATCTTCTACATGACAAAGAATCAATATCATTTAATCAAAGCAGGTCAAGAATATGTGGTTCATTCTCATCATGTAAAGGCAAATAAAACTCTTCAAACTATGGAACAATTAAAGAAGGAAGTTCAAGCAAGAAACAAACCTATAATTGTTTCAAATGAAGTAATCGATCTTAAGCAAGAACAAGAGATGATTGTAGAATGGAAAATCAATCACAGTTTGCTTCAAGATAAGCTCATGTCGTGCAAATATTACAAACATACCAGCTCATTTGCAGTCGTATTTTTTATGTTGTCATTAGTAATGTTGTCTACATGGATGATAGTGGCTTCAGTAAAATGTGACAGGGTAAAAATGGCTAACAATATGCTGTCAGTTGTCATGATTGTGTTACAATTGATCTTGATGAGACAGGTGCACAGGATAGAGTTCAAATATAGAGATAAATTTGGGTGGCCTATCCCGAGCTTGATGATTGGTCAGTAACCTTTTGGGGACCAAAAGGTCCTTTAGTGGGGAGGTGTGATCCAGAATCAGATCTAGGAGCTTGATGGGGCTCAGAAAGGCCTAAAAATAAAAGTTCTTGGAATCAATTCAAAATGGACATCTGTGTAGGCCTCATCGATACGAACCCAACGCAACTTAAACGAGCTCAAATGGACATCGTATGCTCAAGTTATGGCGATCTGTTCATTTTCCCAAACAGGGAAAAAAAATGTTGATTGTACAGTCCATACATTGCCACGTGGCATCTGACTATACAGGTTTTACAATCGTACATATGACATGGAAAGGCATAGTCAGTAATGATGTGGCATCTTCTGGAGGTGACATGTGGCAGGATGACTAGGCATACAGATGCTGCCGTGGACAGGACAAGTGGACCACTCCAAGAGTGACACATGTCACCCTTGCACTGGTGACATGTGGCATGTCTGTATGGATGATGTGGCATGCCCTATGATGACACGTGGCAGACGGTGACTGGGCGAGTAAGCTAACAGGGCAGACGGGTGGCAGATAGCTAGACCAATAAGACCTTGACGCATGGTAGTTTTGAGGACGTATGGTGTGGTGCCACGTGGCCTAGACATGGGCTAGCACATGGAATACATGGATTGGATCGTTGGGTTTCATTGAAAAATGGTGTTGGAGCACATGAGCTTCGATCACTGGACCTCCCCGGGTGCCAAGGTTTCACGTAGGTCAGGCTATCCAGCCCTTCTATGTGTGGTGCTTGTTAACCATACGACATAATTTGTATTTAATTTTATGTAGAGATCTGAGTGGAGGCAGAAAGGGATGGGGCTAGCCCCAACCCGCGGTTCTAACATGTGAATACAACCATTTCTAAGATTGTTGGTGGCTGCATATATGTTGGTGCGGTTATAGCAGTCATTCCAGCCCCCGATCCGGTGGAACTCCATGAGACCCGGTGTAAACGTATAGCACGAAGTTTGGTGGGTTAGCCAAGGTCGGTTGGGCTAGCCCACTGACCAGGGGATACACATATGTGGTGCATGGAGCTAAGCCTGTGGGCACATAACCACCTACAAGAGACCAAGAGTCGAGATACAGGGGGGCCAACTTGCCCAGTTTAGCCCGAGGCCATGTGTAGGTGCCTCCAGATGACCAGGGGCACGGGAAAAAGGGGCTACGCCCATATTTTTGGAATAAAGTGGGTTAAAAAAACTTTATTATAGTGATTTTAATGGATTTTAGGTCTATTTTGGAGATTTTTAAAATGAAGCAAGGAATTCCCAATCTCAATATGGACATTTACAATCTGTATCCTTGTGGTGAGAAAATAGTGCAACAACCCCCTCAAAATATGAGGAAATGCTTTCTCAAGGTTGATAGGTACAAGCCACCAATATATGTGCACACTCTATAGATATAACTATCGACACAACTTTCTACAAAAAATTGAATTTCCATTGTCATAACTTGTGTATGAGACATTCTTCAGAGTTTGATTTGAAACAAATATAGGCCATATTCTTATATGAAATTTATCCTATGGTATTATTTATATTCTTAGATAAGGTCTTAAATGGTCCAAAAACTTGACACGTGTTATGCTAGAGTAACCAAATCAAGAACATGGAAATGGGAATGCCAAAGTGAATTGTGGAAGGAAACATATGATGAGGCAAGAGTCATGATTGAAGTAAGACTTCAAGACATTGATTTGGAAAACATGCTTTGGGAAGAAGATGATTGACTGCATTTTCCACTTTAAAATAGTGAGGGAGGTGATTATTTAACTTCTTACCAAAGAGGAAGAGTATTAATGTGTAACAATATCCAACCTACAATCTTTAAATGTTATATTTTTTGATATCACATAGATAATAGTTACAAGTCAATTTATGATTGAGATGGGGCACTACCATAGAAATACCCCAGCAAGTGTACAAACCTTGTGATAGGTTGTTTCCCTTCTCATAATAAGATGTTTAATGACAAGAGAAAGTAATTTCTAATACAAATTTTACAATTAGATAGAGGACGTGTTAATACGTATGAATCATTTGATTTTTCTCAGTGATTTCATGCTCTATAGTAGAGACATGAATAGGACTAACCTTCCCCATGCAGGTATTGTTGTTTTATCATCCAACATCGATCATTGATCCAATTTCAAATAGATCCAACATGTTGCAAGAGCATTTTTCCTCCAAAAACAACCTTGTTGATTACACCTAGGGGGTCTTTGATTTACAAAGGGAGTGAGTTCCCTAAGCTTGAATTATTGTAATTCCTATGTTTATTTGAGTTCTAGAAGGATTTCATTAGTTGGATTGAAATTAATTAGAATGTAATTGAATATGTCTTTGAAAGACATATCTCGAGAGTTGTGAGATTTAGAGAGATATTAGGGTGAGTTATAGATCTCTTGAGGATATTATGGATTTGAGGAATCCTAGGGATTGATAGTTGAGGGATTTTAGGATCTAAACAAATTTGGGTATCAAAATCCTTTTGAGTATGAATAGTGTAAGCCTACTGGCATTAGAACTAGAGAATCATAGAGGTTCGAGTTAGAGAGAGAGAGAATAGGAGAATAGGAAGAGTGTGAGTGAAGGTCCAAGTGTGGCCAAAAGTCCAGATAGAGGCAAATCGAATGTAAATCAAGCCTAGAAGGCTGAAGGCCTTATGTAAACTTATGTATAGAGATTCATTAACAGAAATATGTGTTTATGGTCTCTCTGTGTCGGTGTGGAGTTTGAATATTACTTTCATTGTGTAAATGTCCCTATATGGAATTATTACAGTACAGATTGGACTTTCCCTAAGTGTGTGCAGGTTTTGGGATTGAGATTATGTGTGAAAACCCTTAACTCCAAGAAGGAACAATGAATTAGGTTGATAGCAAATCGGGTTGAATATGTCATATGAAATCATGGCTTGAAGAAATTGAGTTACGCGGTTGAATCGAGGGTCAAATCCCTTCGAAGAACAAAGTCTACATTCCTTAGCAAGCATTAAGGAGAAACAATGACCAAGTTATGGAGTCAATCGTGATCATTGATTATTGGACCAAAGATTTGTTCATAAATTTAACTTTGGATTGCCAAGATTAGATATGGAGTGGCGCTCATCTAGATCGACAACAAGAATCAATTCTTAAATCAGATTCTGATACACTGAAGAGATGATAGCCTAAAGACCTTCGGAGTTAGCGTATCGAAGTGTATAATTGGAAGAATACCCTGATATAAGGTAGCTCGATCAACGGATCAGATCCATTCAGGATAGCCTAGATCAATTGATTTGGATTATTTTCGGCACGAAATGAGAGCGGAGATATAATAAGGAAATGCATAGAGATATCACAGATATTCAATAATATAACAGAAATGTATCAGAGATGCAACCACAAACACAGATATACAGTAATACACGATTTCTATTAATGAAATAAATGTACAGAGACTGTAAAAATACAGAGTGAAAGACTCGCTAGAATGGTGGCATCTTATCTCTAAGAAGAGATGTGACGGCTACTCGCATTCACAAGAAGATGATTACAATGAGGCTCTGAAGGAATTTTTACAATAAACGGGAATGCCAAAAGTCCTAGACATCCAAAAACCTAACCCTAGGAGATGAAGCACTAAAATTCATGTGGGCCCCGTTTGGGTAAGTGAGTACATCAACTTCTCGGGGTCGTAACTTTTGCATACGATCTTCGTTTTAGGCATGTGATAGCTCGTTGGAAAGGTATCGTCGAGGAGATTCATTTTGGGGGCTCAATTATGCCTTCAACTATCATTGAGAACCTCTATCTCGAAAAACCTTCATTTTGTCCCTCAAAATGGCCCCAGAAGTTAAAACCTGCTAAAAATAGTAAATTGCCAAAATTGCCAGAAAACAGCTTTGAGCCAGTCGAAAAAGGTGGGTGGCCACCGATATCCACCTGGATCATCAATGGCCACGAGAGTGACACGTGGCAACATCTTATTGAGGGTAAGGTGACTATTAGAGTAGAGATAATTGGAGGACATAGGAGAGGAGAACTATGATAGAAAAACATCGATCAACAAATGAGATCTATTCGGAGTGAAATAGATCAACAACTTTGGAAAAGACATGTGGCAGTTGGCAGAGACACTTGGAATTGGCATCAACAATTGTGAAGTGGACACATGGAAATTGGATCCACGGTTGTGAATGAGACATGTGACAGATATTGGTTGAGAACAAGATAGGAGTGGAATGACAGTAAGTGATCATGATCGTTGATTATGGGAGATCAAAAATTCAGGAAAAAAGTATGTGGCAACCTTCCATTAGAATAAAGTCTCAAATTGATACAATATCATTAGAGTCTGATAGACCTAAGGAAAATTTCAACGGCAGAGATCAAATCCTTGATCAGATCGACGGTTCTGGAGGGAGACATGTGGCCATAGATCATTGAAGTCCAACTATTCACATTTCTTTCAGTGTTCTGTCGGAGTAGTCTAGTCTGAATTGTTGGAGTGGCCCATATTTGAGGAGTCTGACAGTGACACTCCAATACAACAAGAAAAAGATTCTGATAGAACAGTCAGACATAAAAGGACTCTGATAGATTGTAATTGGTTCCAGCTCATGGTCCTAATGAAATTAAGAGCTTTAATTCTATCTCTTGGGTGTCAACGCTCGTCCAAAGAGTTGGTCATGTGAATAAGGAATGGGTACTAATGGGAAAATGTGCTAGAACAAATCTGATACTTTGTTATAAAGAAGAATTGGGCCAAAAATGAAGATTTTTAGAGTAGCTCGAGTGTTGTTGTTGCAACAGGGTTAATCTTAACTCTACATATGTGGGTTTTAAGGCCAGGAGGTCATCATTTTTGGTATCAGAGCGCAACTCTGCTCTGAATTTAAAGGAGAATCTTGAAGGAACAGTTCAGATTGTGGAGACATGCAGAAAAAGGAATTGGATATTCAATTTCATTAGTGAATGTTGAATAATTAAGGTCATTTCAACCAAGGAGCAAAGTTGAATGTTGAATAGATAAGATATCAGAACAGATCTTGAAGGTATTGGTTTAATTTTTTATGACTAACTCTAGTTTAGAAACATTTATGTATGGAGGTAGCATCAAAACGAGAAAGGGTAATGATAAGAATCCTTTATAGCCAGTAGAGTTGTGATAGAGAGAAGAGAAAGGAGAAGCTAGTGGCAGAAAGAACCTTACAACAAGTGATGTTGTAAACACTTACAACTGAGGATTGGAAGTAATGAGAACAATAGGAGTTCTCTGAAGAATGTTAGTATATGCAGAAGCCAAAGAATAGAAGAGGATGCTCAGAAGGTTCCAATGGAAAGAACCAATGATACCAAGAGATCAAGCTCAGGAGTAAGCTTGATGAGGTATTGAGTGGTAGGTAGAGGAGACTTGTTATAGAGGAGGCTTGATCCAACTCACAGTGGACAAGGAAAAGTTCACAAAAAGGAGGGAATGGAGACAACTATTGATGGCCATTTTAGAGGTTTTGAGAGAATCCATAGTAAGAGGAAAGAGGATGCCAAAGTAGTTGTCAGAAATATGAGTCAAGAAGAGTTTGACAGGGAATTTACTGAGGTAAAGGAAAGACTCGGTATAATTATGAAGCTGCTACATAAATAAATGAATATTGGAGATGGGGTTGGAATGTTAAGAAGAAGGTCAAATGGCCTATTATGCATTTTTGTATGAATAAATCGATGCACATAATGAATTTTTTCCTCAGGACAGAGGAAAATTTGAAGACGAAGAGGAAGCACAAATTGAGTGCTTGGATAGAGGAAGAGAAACTCAAAGGAGTTGATTTTAGAAAGAGGGCAGTGACAAAAGAGGGAGTTCACATTTTTTAACTAGAGCAAGGATTATTCCTTGGAGAGGATGGTGATGGAGATGTTGAAGAGAGGCTTGTTGAGAGTATCATGGACTATTGGGAAATTTCATATCATCATAAGAGGATAATGTCAGAGGAATCAAATGAGACCATGGGGTATTTTGTTTTTAAAACTAATTATTGGTGTGTGTTTGGAGGTATGCAGAGCCAAGAGTCCATTAGGAAGGAGGAAGAGACGACATTATCTCATGAGGTTATCAGGATCAGGGTCATTTAAAAAAAATTTATGCAGAGTTTGAGAGACGGGAGAAAGAACCTATCATAACATTGAACCATACAGAGATGGACTGTGAAGACGACCTTGAAGATGAAGAAATTGAAGAACATCATTTAGGTACAATGATGAATTATGAGGAAGAAATAAGGTTGTTGAAAGAATGGTTAGAGAAGCATAAAAGAGATGAAAACTACATAGCAGTTGCAGACACAAAACATCCAAGACTGCTTAGTTGCAACATTGAATTAGGTGAGGATAATGAAGGTCAAGGAATAGGATTGTCTTGTGAAGATGGATTCCTGCTACATACACAGCAAAAATATGCATATCAAAAGATTGTCTTGAGAGATAATAAGGAGAATAAAGGTAACCAGGGGACTGCCAAGGATAACTCAAAAATTCTAGAAGGAACTCATGTACTAGAGGAAGCAACAAACTATCTATGCAATGAAGAAAATTATGGAGTGTTAATGGTCATTCACTTGGCTGATAATGAAATTCAAGAATTGGAAACGAAAATTGTTTGTTGTAATGTGTTTATGTATTGTGCAGGTACAAATGAGCGTGGCAATTCTGAAAGCAGACAATATTCCATAAAGAGGCAAGGAAGTTGGAGGAGACAATTGAATGTCTCAAACACTTCTGGAAAAGTATATGAAAAAGAATGGAGTAAGGGATTGAATGGAAGACACGTCCTAAGAGAGTTGCAACAACAAGTTTGCAATAGTACCATGGACCAACAAAAGGCAAAGCTGGATATTGAAATTGATGAATTGTGGAAGCTTATGATGAGGAAGCCCGGATGGAAATACCATGGGATAAAAGGTACAGTCAGTCACACGTTGCAGTGGGATGAGAGAGACTATATCAGCAAGGTATTTGGAAAATAGTAGAGAAAAGTATGGGATTGTGGAAGGTTGCAAATAGAAACAAGGCAATGGCAAGGCAAGTGAGTAGCAAAATAAGATTTGGGATCTAGGAGGACTTCAATTGAAGACACATGATTAGGATATCATGAAAAAATTTAACCTTGGGAGTCTGATGCAAGAGTGTTTTGCCTCCAAAAACAACCTTGTTGATTAGACCTAGGGGGTCTTTGATTTACTAAGGGAGTGGGTTCCCTAAGCTTGAATTATTGCAATTCCTATGTTTATTTGAGTTCTAAAAGGATTTCATTAGTTGGATTGAAATTGATTAGAATGTAATCGAATCTGCCTTTGAAAGACAGATCTCAAGAGTTGTGAGATTTAGAGAGATATTAGGGTGATTTATATATCTTTTGAGGATATTATGGATCTGAGGGATCCTAGGGATTGATAGTTGAGGAATTTTAGGATCTAAACCAAATTCAGGTATCAGAATCCTTTTGAGTATGAATATTGTAAGCCTACTGGCATTAGAATTAGAGAATCAGAGAGGTTCAAGTTAGAGAGAGAGAATAGGAGAATAGGAAGAGTTTGAGTGAAGGGCCAAGTGTGTCCAAAAGGCTAGATAGAGGCCAATCAAATGTAAATCAGTCCTGGAAGGTTGAAGGCCTTGTGTAAACTTGTGTACATAGATTCATTCATAGAAATATTTTTTTATGGGATCTATGTGTCGGTGTGGATTTTGAATATTCCTTTATTTTGTAAATGTCCCTATGTGGAATTATTATAGTTCGGATTGGACTTTCCGTAAGTGTGTACAAGTTTCAGGATTGAGATTATGTGTGAAAACCCTTAACTCCAAGAAGGAACAGTGAATTAGATTGATAGTAGATCGGGTCAAATATTTCATATGAAATCGTGGCTTGAAAAAATTGAGTTATCTTGTATGCAGTTGAATCGAGGGTCGAATCCCTTCGAAGAACATAGTTCACATTCCTTAGTAAGCATTGAGGAGAAACAATGACCTTTGGATCAAGGTATGGAGTCAATCATGATCATTGATTATTAGACCAAGGTTGTGTTCGTACGTTAAACTTTGGATGACCAAGATTAGATCTGGAGTGGCACTCATCCAGATCGACGGCAATAATCAATTCTTAAATAGAAGTTTGATACACTGAAGGGACGACAATCTAAAGACCTTCGGAGTCAACGTATCAAAGTACATAGATGGAAGAATACCTCGATAGAAGGTATCCCAATCAACGACTCAGATCCATTCGGGACAACATAGATCAATGGCCACAAGAGTGACACATGGTGGTGTCTTATTGAGGGTAAGGTGACTATCGAAGTATAGATCATCGGAGGACATAGCAGACGAGAACTCTGATAGAACAACACTGATCAACGACTGAGATCTATTCAGAGTGAAATAGATCAACGGCTCTGAAAAAGGCACATGTGGCAATTGACAGAGACACTTGGAATCAACATAAGCTATTGTGAAGTGGACATGTGGCAGTTGGATCCACGGTTGTGAGCGAGACACGTGGCAGATACCGGTCGATACCAAGATAGGAGTGGAATGATGGTGAGTGATCGTGATTGTTGATTGTGAGAGATCGACTATTCAGGAAGAAGGCACATGACAGTGTTCCATTGGAAGAAAGTATTAGATTGATACAAACTCATCAGAGTCCGATAGACCTAAGGTAAAAATCAACAGCGAAGATCAAATCCTTGATTTGATCGACGTTTCTGGAGGGAGACACGTGGCCATAGTTCATCGAAATCCAACTATTTGGAGTTGTGTTAGTGTTCTGTCAGAGTAGTCCAGTCCAAACTGTCGAAATGGCCCATATTTGAAGAGTCCGACGGTGACACTCCAATACAACAAGAAAAATGATCCAATAGAACAGTCGGACATAAAAGGACTTTGATAGATTGTAATTGGTTCTATCTCGTGGTCCTATTGGAATTAATTGCTTTAATTCTAGCACTTGGGTATCAACACTCATCCAAAGAGTTGGTCATGTGAATAAGGAATGGGTACTAATGGGAAAATGTGCTAGAACAAATTTGATACTCTATTATAAAGAAGATTCGAGCCATAAATGAATATTTTGAGAGAAACTCAAGTGTTGTAGCTGCAACAGAGTTAATCTTAACTCTGCATATGTGGGTTTAAGGTTGGGAGGTCATCACAACATGAGACCCTCTCAATCATATCAAGAAAAGCATTGAAAATAAGACAATATATTCATGGAAAACATTGGCCAATCAACCAATCCTTAATCCAAACCCAAGAGATCTTCATAAATTCTCTACAACATCAAAGTAGATATATATTTTATCTCCACTATTCTCCCCATGCATGCCATCCCCATTGTAAATGACACTATTGATCTAATTGATCTAATGAAAGAATCAATGGGCAAGCTAATTAATCGTGCATGATCTTTGCTTTGCAATTTAATATCTATGTATGTTGTTACAAAGAAGCCACTAGCCATAAATAATTTTTCTTGTATATCTACACTCTTTGTTAGTTTTCCTGAGTACTTATATAAATAGTGATGGTTGAACATTCGAAATATCGAGATTAAACATGTCACCATAAACACAACAAGTAGACTCTCTTTATTGTTGTGCAAGATCCAATCTTACCTTCAATCTCTAATCTTAGGATTTAATAGAATTTACAAAGGTGAAAGGGAAGCACTACACTAGCTAGAAAGAGTGAACATGAAAAGAATCTTTTCCACGTGGTAACATTGACAACAAGAGAGCATCTTTTCCACGTGGTAACATTGAGAACAAGAGAGCATAGC
>ML792217.1:304918-327674 GCA_009831015.1 Picea engelmannii | reverse complement strand
GAAGATCCTTCTAGAAGCGGAAGCTTCTATTAGGTCTTCTTACATCTGCCTTATTCTATTTTATTGAAAGGTCTTATTAATATTGACCTTTATTACATCCGAATACATTGATCTACCTATGTGCAGGTTAGGACCTTAACAGACATCTTGCTAAGGAATGCCCTGGAAGAAGACCTAGTTGTCTCTGTTGCAAAGCTATGGACCATGAAGTGTTGGATTTCCCTAGAATGATTGCTAAGCTGAAAGAAATGAATCTGAATAAAGGAAACCCTAAGGCAGATCCAGAAATGGCAGAACCCCTGAAAGAATCAAAGAAAGTATTGCTGCAAATAAACGAAGCCCTAAATGACCACTAACATGTCAAATTATCAGAGATCTTCAAGGAAAAAGAATGCATTGAAGTAAGAATAGGAGACTTCGACATTGACTGTGTTCTGGATGAGGAAACATAGGTGAATATCATGACAAAAAGAACTTGGGAAGCTATAGGGAGGCCTGTTACGATCCCTTCATTAGGAGGAATAGGACTATTCAGAGGAAACCTGATAAATCTATGTGGGAAGCTCGCTCGCATACCTATGAACGTTAATGGAACTTCGATAGAAGAAGATTTTGAGATTATTAAATTTATTGAAGACAACGCCTCGTTTACCATGTTACTAGGAAAACCTTGGATTGATATAAATCAAGCCAGACAAAAGGAAGAAGAAGAAGTTTTGGAATAGAAGAAACAAGAGTTAAAAGATTTCATGACTAGAAGGATCACACACTTGATTGAAGAACAAGAGAACAGATTGAAACTATTTCACACCAGAGACCCTGATGTCAAAGTTGCAAGAACCCTAGAAGACCAACAGAAGACTGAAGTACTTATCCCAGATAAAGAAGAAGTATCACCCTCGAATCTTAAGAAATAATCTCAACAGTGTGCAGTGACTATGTCAAACGAAGATAAGAATTAGAATGGAAAAAAGGAAAGAAGGCTAGGAATTTAAGTAAGAAGAGGGATAAGTTACAGAAATTTCCAGAGGGAACTTCGCAGGAGGAAAATTTGCAAAATTGGAACTTTGTTGGGATATCAAAACAACGACACATGGCACTTCGCCATGGCGAAGCAATATAGTCGTTGGGTACATTATAACCGTTCGACTGCCACCCTGAACGGGTACAAAGGCATTTAAGGCTCGACACCAGACCATTGGACCACACCATAATGGGCGTAACCGAGTTAATGAAGGCTTCATACCAGTTGCAAGAGACCGGTTGCCGAGTTACCTATTTATCCCATTGCACCACGCACCGAGAACACTTTTTCCAATTGAGAATTTGATCCCACAAACTACGTTGAGTTTATACCGTGCTCATCGTGCTTCTGCTCTCTCTCTCATTATTGTGTCTAAGCTACCCCACAAACCTAAGATTGTTAACCCCGAGTGTGTATGTCGGACGAGTTGAGCACTGCAGAAAGAGTTGTTGAAGAATTTTTGATCGACTTGATGACTGAGAGATTCATGTCAATGTCTGCAGGTATCCAGGCTTCATCCACGAGAATAGTTCAGGCATCACCATCCACTGCTCGAGGAGCAGGACCATCCCGACCTTTCAATGAGAAGAAAACTAAGCAAAGAGATTACTTAGCGAATGATAAACTGATCCCGACTATCTTACCTACCTATATACCACCTCTGAGCGGTGATGTAAACCACAACAACGTACCTAGAGATTTTGAGTATGCCTTTGTCACTGCGTACCTCCCGAAGGGGATACATGTAGATCAAGAAAATATTGCAGCGTTGAAGTTTAGCGACTTCAAACTCGACGACTGAAAAGTATACAACATGCTCGCCCCGCATAAATACTTGACCAGAACAAAGGGAAAGAGTTCGAAGATCGTCCCTCAATCATGAAACCATAACCTCACACAGTCCACCCTGCTAAACGTTATGAAGATTTCGCACTTCGGACGACACCAGGAGGTGAATGCATGTGTCAAATTGTTGTTGTATTGTTACCATGAAGGTTATCTATGGTTAAACCATCACATAACAGTGGATCCAACATTGATAAATTGGATCATCGAGCTTAGTATGCAAGGACTCGACCCACAGGATTTCTACCCTGGAAAAGCCATGGACTGCGCTCTCACACATTGGATTAATGATACTTATGGTGATGTTGAAAAGGGCATGTGAGGCTACAAGGTAGCTTCAATACAGAGCGACGCAGTGCACCTCGCCTGTCAATTGATCACAGGAAAGTTAGTATGAAAGAACTAACCCACCCAAGTGACTAGTTTTGTAGTTGACCTCGCAGGGAAGTGCGCAGAGAGCCTACAAATGAATTGGGCGAAGTACCTGGTGAACCAATTAGAACTTGAATGAAGAGAAGCCTAGGATCAATGGTATGAATTTCACTTCAGCTAGCTATTGATCCTGGTTTCTTTCATTTCCCGGGAGATGCCGGAAGGTGTGACCTTCCTGGACATCGAGCCCTTTGAACCATTGGCTGTGAAGTTCAACACACTGTGGTATTCAAGCAACATGAATAAATAGTGGCACTTCAATGTTGTATTTCACACATACTACAACCAATTGAAGCTATCTATACAGTCCAAGCCTCGCATGACACCAAATACTTTACAGAGATTCAGGCCTTTGATGAAGTTCAACATGGACCACGATTTCATTTATATCGCAGTGCGTGCTGACGAGCACAAGAAGCAACTTCAGTCCTACTACAAGCTAATGGAGGAGGACTTGGAGGAGATCACCATGGAATGGTTGGCGAACCTCCTCATTCCAGCAGAACCTGCAGATATATCCAATATAGACAGTCCAGAAACTGTGCAGGATGCACCCGGACCTAGCAGGACTAAGAAAACTAAAGAGGTTCAGGATTTATACGATGCATCCATAAAGACTGCTTCCATATCACCAGAGGAAGGAGGTGATGGCGGAGAGATAGACGGCGTAGAATTTGAACAGAAGAAAGGCGAGGTTACACCACCTAGAGATGAGGAGGACCCCTTGAAGAAAAGGAAGGTTTCCCCCCGAAGCCTTCCTCCCGAAAGAAATCAAAAGCTTCTATGACCAAAATGCAGACTATCCTCACCTCAGATGACTTCGATTTCATTATAGCGGCCTTGAATGATGCTTCACTAGAGATAGCAGAGAAACAAAAGGCTAAGCAGGAAGCGATGTACAATAGAATCGAGATTGAGCTCCAAGGAGTACAACAAGCACTACATTCCAACCGCGCATTCTCCACTGCGCCTTTGCCACTAGGAACACCAGAACTAGGAGATGAGCCAGCTCAACTCCACCGAATAGTTGATATAGTCAAAGCTCGCCATCGATGAGCACAAGAGGAAACAACGCATGCCACCCAGGCTTTGACACAAGTACAAGGAGTCCTTGTAGAGCAACGCAGTACTGCAGAACGGGAGAAGTTTTCTCTCCAGGCAAAATTTGACGAAGAAAAATCCCAACTGCGGAAAGAAAAGGAACATTTACTCACGAAGCAACTTGAAGTAAAAGAAATGGTCAATAGAGCGCTTCGCTCTGTGACAGTCATAGAAGTAAAGGCCGAAGAGAGAATTCCACAACAAGTAGTGCAATTTGAACAAGTGATCCAGCAGTTACAACAACGCATAGTAGATTTGGAGCTACGAGTAGTACCTGATACCCCTCAAGATGTAAGAGACCAAAGGGAAGAAACCAACAGGAGCGTAGTTGAGAGACTAAAGGATCTTGTTGGAGAGTGCAAACAACTGAGTAACCATAGTGCCCAAACATATGAGAAGCTCACTGAGAATCTGAAATTGTAGGCACTGGATTCGTAGCTCCAGGAAGCAAAGGAGCACGCAGAGATACTACAAGAGCAGCTGAAGGCCCTGTCAGCTGTAGAAAGAATGAAGCGGTCTCAAGAGCAACGCACCATCCAGCAGCAGATCCATACGATTCAAAGAAAAGTGATGGAAGTAACTCAACGGCTCCAACCTATGAAAGATAAGGCCTATCAGTTGTTCACAGAGGTTAAGAGCTAAGGAGAAAAGCTAGAGCAGGTTGTTAATGCAGCATAACAACACCTAGAAGGGCCAGTGAAAGACATAGTAATCCAGGAGTTCATTGAGCAAGATGTCGTAGCACAACAGCAGGTCGAAGTAGCTCGAGGCATTCGAGGTAGAACTAGTCTGACCAAAGTGACTTGGGATGAGTCACAGATGAGTTTTGGGGGCTTGTTGGCCCTTGACCAAGCTTTGGGAGATTCTTGGTCATGCTGACCTATTTTGGACTTCGACAGCCTATCGAAGAAGGAGCGCAAGATGAAGCGGAGATCACGGGATCTCGGCCCCTTTTTGGGTCCTTTTTGGGTTTTTGGGATTATGTAATGGGAATGGGATGTCGGCCCATGGGTTTACCCATGTTTAGGACTATTTTGTATGTATAAATAAATGTATAGGAAATGTAAGGGAGGGGACAAGAGAACGAAGGCATCTATGTGATGTTAGCATGCAAGTAGGCTAAGTGCCAAGAGTTGGATCTGTGTGATCAGGACTTGTAAGGCTTTGTGCATATTGTGTGAAACTTGCAGAGTTAAGTGCAAGTCATTGTAGAAAGAATGGGGAAGGCTTAGTGCTGGAACGCAAGGAAGAAGGATCTAGCGAGTTGCACAGATCTTATGTTCTGTGCGGAGTAAGGGTTTTGAGGCTCTGTGCTTGTAACCGATTGACCGAAGACAATAAAAAAGAAGATTTGGTGGATGTAGCCCCAGGGTGGGGGTGAACCACGTAAACACTGTGTTGTTCCACTTTTTGCTTGCCTTGATGTGTTTATAACTTCTCTTGCTAAGTGCTTTGATATAGTAGATAGATTTGCTTATGCTTTGTGTTTTAAATGTTATATCTGACTTCTATGAATGTGCTTAGTGCTTTCTTTTGCTAGATCTGATCCATCTGTTTGTGCTAAGTGCTTAAATACATTACATTAGTGTGAATGATGTGAAGCTCAGTTTTATCAGAGAATTAGATATTGATTTCATATTGAGGATATGACAGTGCTAAGTTCTCTATTAAGTATCATAATCACATATATGTGTCCCAGCTAAGGTTGCAGAGACTTGAGTCCTGCAACCACCCCTGCCTCTACCTCGGGTGAGACTTCATTTTTTTTTGCAGGTGTTGCTGAAAGGGCCGGTAGTTAGGGTTTTTTTGGTGCATTGTTGTAGCGTTGAACCCTAGGTCTACCATTGTGCCAACAAGACTAAGTCTTTATTATTTTGAAACGGTTACATAAAGAGCACTACCAGATCAGTTTACAACATAGCAGAGTCAAACAACTTGCCTCACCTCAAGATAATCAAGAACATATTCATCCCACCAAGTTTTTTGTCGCAACCACTTGTGGTGCACCTCAAACGTGTCCACAACTACAAACTCATTGTCCCTTCATTTCCGCAGACTTTCACCAAGCTAACATAAATTCTTCTTCTTCCCAACACATGCCTCCAATAGACCTACATTTTCAGACTTCCCCAAAACCTTCCAAAACATCCAATTCTTGGCTATATGTCCTCCATCTTGACAACTCTACCTCAATTCGTTATCACATACTTGCCTCATACTTGCTCTCCAAATCCCTTGCCAAAATGCTCTATGCTTCCCTTGGTTGTGCACCCTTGCTTATATGGACTCCAAGAGTCACTTGTGTAAAACATTGTGTCTCTTAGGTGTGGCATTCCCCTTTGTGCCCTTCCATGGACCTAGTGCGCCCATCCAAACCCTAGGCACCCATCAATCATTTGTTTATTGGACTGGCGCACCCCAACCTTGGGTGTGCGCTCCTTGCCTTGTGCACTCTTCATGCTAATTGTTGTGATTCCTCATGAGTGTATCGATGGGGTTGTCTAACCTCTTCAGCACGCCCATGTTGCCAAGGGAAAATGGGTCCACTCTATGGGCATGCTCCTAAGTCACATTGCCCTTGCCCAAACGCAACCCAAGTCTTCATCAATCATTCTAAGGAAAGTAAGGTGTGTTCCCCCTTGGTTCCACATGTCACCATTGTGCCCCCAAGGTGCTCCTGCCCACACCCAAACATATTTGTTTACCCAATCAATCGCTTATTTCCTTGTGCTCTTTGTCTGTCCATCGCTTAATCTACCCAAGGAGCGCTCACGCTCAGTGGGTGTCATGGGACACCTTACATCCTCCCCAACTCCAATTTGTTGTTGTCTCCAGAAACATCTATCAGTTTCCATGGTGTCTCTATCCCATCTTCGGATCTCATTAGCACTGAACACACGATGCTTCCTCAATCATTGTCATCAAGAAAACTCTCCTCGGGATGATCTATTAAGTGTACCCAAGTGATGGATACTCTTAACCTTTGATGGCTTCGATACTTCGAGTTTTTCATTTGTGTTTCATGTACATTGGATCCTCTCAAGTTCCAAATTGGTTAGGTGATCAATCCAATTGTCGCATTCGTCACTAGAGAATGCACGTCTCCACATTCAACAAACTCTTTTCTATCTACCTCATCGTCATCCTATCCAACTATTCTTGGTCTTGTTGAGTCGCCCACTGTAGTTCTCAATTGGTTCATCTCACTTAATTGAATCCGCTCAGTTCTAGACAAGGTCCTACCCCTTGCCTCATTTTGGAAAGTCACCTCCACAACTCCTTCATCATTTTGCAACTTCCCTGCTCGAGTCGTTCGATGACACCTCTACTAGGCATCATCATTCGTGTTGCTTTCTCCCAATAGCATGTTTTTGTCTTCTTCTTTTAACAAGCAAAGTGTACCCAACAGCTGCCACCAAGGATATTAGCATACATTGTGTCTGACTTGTGCTCCGTGCGTAAGTATTGCATGACCAAACGAATTTCCTTCAACATGCATCCCAACTCCTTAAGTTGTTATGCAAAAAGTTGGAAGTCATATATCCCCATAGCCTTCCTGTCAAGTTCACTATCATTGTTGGATTTCGATCTTCATCTCCTACCTCTTCCACATCCATATCTACATCCAGTTGAATAAGTGCCTCCACACACTGTCTTGGCTAAAATCTTGGATTTTCTACGTGTTGGATTACTGAGAGGGGGGGTGAATCAGTAATAGAGAAATTTAATCTTTTTTTACCACAAAATGCAAGTGTTATATCAATGTAGAATTATCATCCAATATTTGTAGAGTAAATAAACAACGAACAAATGAGCAAGCACACACATACACAGTACACCAGTGTTTTATGTGGAAACCCAAAGTGGGAGAAAACCACATAATGTTTTTTCTTATATGTCTTTAAAAATTACATTCATTGGAAGCACCAACTTCCTTTGTTTTCCAGTTGCAACTGGAAGGAGGCTCCAACCCCCTAGTTTCTTAGGCTACAACCTGAGGGTAGCTCCAACTTCCTTTGTTTTTCAGTTGCTACTATAAGGAGGCTCCAACCCCCTAGTTTCTAAGGCTACAACCTGAGGGAAGATCCAACTCCCCAATTCTCTGGCTACAACCAAAAGGAATCTAAAACCCCCTATGTTCTCTGGCTACAACCGGAATGTGGCTACAACCACCTGTCCTTTCCCCATCTAACTGCCCTGAAATATAAGTGTCAAATGCAGAAATTAAATATGTCATTGAGAAACATGTCACTGTATACTCATCAACCAATTTGATCTGATCACATATACCTCAAACATTATACCACAAGTCTGTACCTCAAACCATGTGCTAGAACCTCACTTTTATACAACCTCTATCTGTACCAATAACTTCAGCAACATACCTCAACCAAAATCCGTCAAACATGAACTAATACTAAACTTCAATAAATCTTCCTCAGATCAACTCTACTGCAAGCCATAGACTCCCAAGAGGGCATCCAACATATTTACAAGGAAAAACCTTAACTTGATTCATAAATTCAAAAATACACATATAAAAACCATACCCTTTTTTCTTGTTGTTGTGTTTTGTTGCCACGTTTTTTTTGCCATGAATTCATTGCCAACATTTTTCTACCGCACTTTTTATGTTGTGGTTTTCCTGCCACACTTTTCTTGCTATGATTTTTTTTCCACACTTTCCCCCCCACACTTTTTCTTTCGCACTTTTCCTACCGCACTTTTTCTACCGAAATTTTTCTGCCGCACTTTTTCTACTGCACTTTTTCTGCCGCACACACTTTTTCTACCACACTTTTTCTGCTACAGTTTTCCTGCCACAATTTTTCTGTTGTATTTTTCCTACCTCACTTTTTCTGCTGCACGTTTTTTACCACGTTTTTCCTGCCACACTTTTTATGCCGCACTTTTTCTCTATCAATAATACCTACCCAAATAACCTTTTACAAAAATAGATATTCAATGATATTCAAGTGTGATTTGAATGAAAGACTCTTGCCTCTTATTTATACTTTTATGTAGCTTCCTCAAGGGGTTACCTTCTAACCATCTTAACCCACTTTCCTTATTTTAGGGTTAACCCACTTATAACTACTTGTCCACTTAACTTAACCACTTTCCATAATTAGTAATTTCTCCATTAAATTTATTATTTAAATAATTTCTTTTTCATCCTCTTGGACTTATAGTACACTCATCACTTCACTTTATTATTTAAATAATTTCTTATTTGCAAACACTTTGACTACTTTGACCTTTTGGGGCTTCTAGATGACTCATGAGGGTTCTCCAGCTTCACATGGCCATAACTCTCTAACTGTGAGGAGTTATGTGACGTTCCACATACCACCAAAAATGGCATGACATGCATTATCCATCTAGAATAGTCTTTCCTGCAAATATATCAAAACTCATACCATTATCCATCAAACAAACTTGGGTCCATTACCCAAACCTTTGTGCTACCGGACTTTCTTCAAGGGTTGACATCAATGACAATCAACCCAATTAATCAAGAATCTCCCCCTTTGGCATTGATGGCAACACTCTGATGCAATACTGAAGTCATGTCATGCAATATTGAAGCCATATCACTCATGCTCTTTCTATGAGCATCGATCTCCCTGGAACCATGCCTCTGTGCTCTGCATCTGATAAATCTCTCCCCCTTTGTCATCAATGGCAAAGGTATCTTTCCATCTAAGGCTCCTCCCCTTAATTGAACTATCTTTGGGGATAATCCCCTTGACTAAACTCTTCCTTAAATTGATCTCCCGACCTGAACTGACCTCTTTATGGTGTTTGCTCGTTTAAATCTAAGACATATAAGATAATCATTTAAAAGAATTCATTTTGGAGTAGAAATTACTCCGAGTCTCTGACGAAGATACTCAAAGGATTCATATGGAAGCGGTTTTGTAAAGATGTATGCCACTTGTTCTTTTGTGCCCACATATTCAACTCTGATGTTCTTCCCTGCAACTTTTTCTCATAGAAAGTGATACTTGATTGGAATGTGCTTCATCTTGGAGTGCATCACTGGGTTCTTTGCAATACTGATGGTGCTTGTATTATCACAATAGATTGGAATGGGCTCATCATACTCAACCTGTATATCTGTCAAAATTTGTTTCATCCATAGAACCTGTGTATACCATGTTGTTGTTGCAATATATTCTTCTTCGACTGGAGATAAGGATACGAATGATTGTTTCTTGCTTTTCCATGATACTAAACACTCACCCAAGTATAACGTTGCTCCATTGGTGCTTCGTCGGTCATCAATGCAACCTACCCAATCTGCATCTGTGTAGGAAATAAGTGATAGATCCTTTCCTTTTGGATACCATAATCCAAACTCTTATGTTGCTTTGAGATATTTAAAAATCCTCTTCACTGCTACAACATGTGATTCCTTTGGTGTTGGTTGAAATCATTCCACCTATCCAACTTCTTACATTACATTTGGTCTGGATGTTGTCACATATAGTAAGCTACCAATCATTGACCTGTATTACTCTAGTCTGTAGACTTTGAATCTTCATATTTGCTCAACTTGCAACTGGTTTGCATAGGAGTGGTAATTGGTTTGCAATCTTCCATTCCGAACCTCTTTATCATTTCTCTTATATACTTAGTTTGAGAAAAAAAAATTCCTTGGTTGCATTGGCGTATCTAAAGAACCAGAAAGAAGGATAGTTCTCCGAGTAATGACATTTCAAATTCATTCTGCATATCCTTTGAATATTTATGGATTAACCTGTCATCATTGTTTCCAAAAATAATATCATCAACATAAACTTCAATTAATAAAATACTATCTTGAGTTACCTTGATGTAGAGGTTGTTGTCTGCACTTCCTTTTCTGAACCCTGCCTGTTGTAGATATTTATCCAGTCTAGAGTACCATTCTCTAGGAGCCTGTTTTAGACCATACATGTCCTTCTTCATTTTTCACATGTAATATGCGTTCTCTGACAACTCAAATCCTTTTGATTGTTCAATGTGGAATTCTTCTTCATCTTCTGCTTCTTCTTCTTAAAGTTGTTCCATTTATTCATTTTCTTATTCCTTTAATTCTTGTCCACCTATTTCATCAATTGTTACATTGATGCTTTCCACAAATTTGTTCAACCTCATATTGTAACACTTGTATGCTTTCCTTGTACTTGAGTAACCAATAAGTACTCCTTTGTCCATGCAAGAGTCAAACTTTATTCTACCATCTTCTCTTTTGATGTAGCATTTGCTTCCAAATACTATGAAGTGCTTCACATTTGTTGGTCTTCCTTTCCATAGTTCGTATGAATTTTTTTCATTGTTGTTTATGAGAATTACTCTTTTTTGAATGTGAATTGTTGTATGCACTGCATGTGTCCAAAAAATATCTGTCAATTTTGAATCCATTAGCATTGTTCGAGCCATTTCTTGTGTAATTATCATCCATTATGATAATGTTCCTTTGTCTCTGAACCACTATCTGAACCAATCTATGAATCCATGCTCTCATCCACTATCATATATATGTCCAAACATGATAAGTGTTCTTATGAATCCATGTTTGTCCATACTATCCAAGACTCTATTACACATTGTCCATAATGTTGACCCATTTATCATTGTACTACTATGAAGTATTCACTACTACAATTGATTGTACTTTTGCCAACTAACTGCTATGGATCTATCTATTCAAAATCCGAAAGCTGCTTGAAGGATGGTTCTTTGGTCTATCACAACTATCACATAGACTCCCATGTCTAATATTCATGTTACCTTGGAGTCTCTAAGCCGGATGGCTCAAAACAATGTTTTCTCTTATGTGTATTCATCATCATCTTCATTGGTAGATTCATCATCTCTTTGAGTTCTGACTTCTTTCTTTCTGTCTGTGGATTCATCTTTCACTACAATGCCTAAAAGTAAAATTACTTGAACCTATTCCTTATTTACATGTCCTTATTTTCTTTCAGTTGTTTTCCAATCCTTTATGTATCTAACATCTTTCTTTTTCTCTGTAGAATTTTCTTCATCTCATTTTATTGCCAATCTTGCGATCTCTGGGACCTGGTCTTTGTTCACCTGTTCTTCGTGTTTTCTTATTCATACTTTCTTACATTTGACATGAATGTTCTCTTTCATGGAAGTATCGATCATGCTTCTACAATCACTAGCTATGTGTCCATAGTTATGACGTTTGTAACATTCAATGTTACGTGGGGCCACATAGGCATTTATTGCTTGAACATTTCTTTTATAATCCCTGCACTCTGCAACCTTATGTCCAAAGTTAGTACAATAAAAACAATGACCATAAAATAAATTTTGCATACCTGGGAGTGAATGATCTTCTTTGTGACGTAGTCCTTTTGAATTTTTTCCTTGACTGATCATGATCATGATTGAAGCTTCTTTGTGGCTTGAACATGGATGGTCTTCTTGAATATGTATCTTCAATAGTTTTCTTAGATTCTTGTTGACCGTGATTCCTTCCTTTGAGTACTTCTGCATAACTCTTTCTATTTTCTTCATTCTTCTTTTCTAGCAACCTAGAGGGCTTCTCTTCATTCTCTATAATTGATGTGAATGTTTCTGTCTCTTCAACATTCATGTTGAGCTTGATGATTTTACTTCTCAATGTGACAACTTCTTCTTCAAGCTTCTCAACCTCTTCTTCTTTCTCCATTATTTGAAACTTCATGACTTCTTCTGTTCTTTTAATTTCTTCAAGCTAAATTTTTAATGTGATTTTTATTCTTCAAGTCCTTTCTCTTCTTGACCAAACTCTGCCTCAAGCTGGTTTAGATCGTTAGTTCTTTCCTTAAGATGATCTGTTAATATCTTCTCTCTCATTTATGCTTCTTCCTTATGTGCTTCTATGTTGGCTTCCAAATACTGCTTTTGATATTCAAGATTTTCTTCGATCTTTCTGGCTTCTTCTAGCTGAGTTCTTAAGTTCTTGATGACCTATTGGGCTTCTTAAAAAATGTGAACACTTTCCTTTTGTTTCATCAATTCTTTCTTGAGTGAATTGTTTTCTTCTCTTAGTTCATCTAAAGCACTAATCAATTTTGCTTCATAATTGTCTTCCTTTTCAATTAGTTTTTATGTCTCATTTCCTTCATGGCATTATATTTCAAGATGTCTGTGTTTTTCACAATTAAAGAAAAACAACATACCTCTAGTCATTATGTACTCTTCATCTTTTGAATCTGTTTAACATGGTGAACATAATTATTCTTGATCTGTATCTGCATCTTCTTTGGCATTTTTTGAATCTACGATGGGTGAAGAATATATGTCATGTAACTTATCCCAAATTTCTTTGGCTGATAAACATTTACCAACTCTTTCTCTTACCAAATTAAGTAATCCTTCCTAGATGAAATCCATTGCTATTTTGTTATTCTTCTTCAATTCTTTCTTGGTTGCATTCTTTTCCCTTTTTGAACTATCATATCCTGTAACAACTGATAGCCAAATATAATGTCCTTGTGCTTGTAAAAATACTTTCGTCCTTCTACTCCACATCTCATACTTTAAACCATTCTAACCATTAAACATTGGTACTCCATTCTCAGAATAATCCATGATCTCCTTCCAGTGGTTAAACTGTTTCTTGAAGGAACCTGCTCTGATACCAATTATTGGATTACTGAGAGGGGGGGGGGTGTGAATCAATAATAGAGCAATTTAATCCTTTTTTACCATAAAATGCAAGTGTTATATCAATGTAGAATTATCATCCAATAGTTGCAGAGTAAATAAACAATGAACAAATGAGCAATCACACACATACACAGTACACTAGTGTTTTACGTGGAAACCCAAAGCGGGAGAAAACCACATAATGTTTTTTCTTATATGTCTTTAAGAATTACATTCATTGGAAGCACCAACTTCCTTTGTTTTCCAACTGCAACTGGAAGGAGGCTCCAACCCCCTAGTTTCTCAAGATTCAACCTGAGGGAAGCTCCAACTCCCCAATTCTCTGGCTAGAATCAAAAGGAGGCTACAACCCCCTATGTTCTCCGGCTACCACCAGAAGGTGGCTACAACCACCTACCCTTGCCCCATCCAACCACCCTGAAATATAAGTGTCAAATGTAGAAACTGAATATGTCACTGATAAACCTATCACTGTATACTCATCAACTAATCTGATCTGATCACATATACCTCAAACACTATACCACAAGTTTGTACCTCAAACCATGTGCTAGAACCTCACTATTATACAACCTCTATCTGTACCAATAACTTCAACAACATACCTCAACCAAAATCCCTCAAACATGAGCCAATACTAAACTTTAGTAGATTTGCCTCAGATCAACTCTACAACAAGCCATAAAATCCCAAGAGGGCATACAACGTATTTACAAGGAAAACCTCAACTTGATTCATAAATTCAACACTACATATATGAAAACCATACCCCTTTTTCTTCTTGTAGCGTTTTGTTTCCGCGATTTTTCTGCCACACTTTTTCTACTGCGGTTTTTTTGCCGCACTTTTTTTGCTGTGATTTTTCTGCCGCACTTTTCCTCCCACACTATTCCTGCCGCAATTTTTCTACTGCAATTTTTCTACCACACTTTTTCTGTCGCAGTTTTCCTATTGCAATTTTTTTTCCGCACTTTTTCTGTGGAAGTTTTTGTGCCGCACTTTTCCTGCCACACTTTTTCTACCCCACATTTTCTCTATCAATAATACCTACCCAAATAACCTTTCACAAAAATAGATATTCAATGATATTCAAGTGTGATTTGAATGATAGACCCTTGCCTCTTATTTATACTTTTATGTAGCTTCCTCGAGGGGTTACCTTCTAACCATCTTAACCTACTTTCCTTGTTTTAGGGTTAACCCGCTTATAACCACTTTTCCACTGAACTTAACCACTTTCCATAATTAGTAAGTTCTCCATTAACTTTATTATTTAAATAATTTATTTTGCATATGTTAGAATATAATGGATGTGATCGTTTTACCATTGAAAATATCTCTATTGTCACCCAACCATAGGCCGAAGCCACCCTCCGAGCACCTTAAACTTGACAAAGTATCACTCAGAAAGTAAACCCTAGGCTACATAGCCAAACAAAGGGTAGCGCACCTTTCCCCAAGGATAGCGCACCAACAAGATATGATCAGATAGTCCAAACCCTAACCAAGAGATAGTCCAAGCCAAACGCGATCTGCTAGCTGCAGCAGCTGCAATGGCAGCTCTCCTCCAAACCTGCTCACAAAATTGAGCACTGCAGTGTGCACAAGTGTTGCTCTGAAATTTTGATACTGCCTGCCAGAATGAAGACTGGCCTCCTGTATTTATAGTAATTATGGCTAACTGCCTGGGCCGACTTCTCATTTTGGGTATCTATCTGTTCAGTATATATTATTTCTTCTGGCTGACTTCTTCTCTTGGAGGCTAATAACCTAATATAAATTATCCTTTTGAGCTGACATGTCTTCTAGGGTTATTAGCCAACTCATTAGGGTTTCTTCTTGCTTTCTAGAGTATTCTATTCTCATCAGGTTTACACGTGGAGGTAAATACCTCCCACATCTACCATAATATCAACACTCCCTCCTATCTATGAAGGTATTATAGGTAATGGTCTTGAGCACAAACATACCATTCACCCGGTAGAATCAACATAGTTGTATTGACTATCTCATGACTAAATCATGAGCACCATCATCACTATCAGTGTCATTAGCCATATCATCTCTCGAAACCATACTCCATATGAGTAATTAGACATGATGTTGGATAAGTCACTCACACCACAGAGTGATACAAGAGCCATTCTTCTAGTCTGGACATATGTCCTAGAAGAGTAAATGTTCTGAACCATTTTTCATCTGGGAAATCTCTATCCTTTAATTATCCATCTAGTTGATTCATTTCCAATACTGCTGATAGTCTTCAAGGAAATCAGAACAAAATAGAACACAATTGTGTCTATCCATAGTAGTACATAACTACAATCCAGTGGTACACTACCACACCAAGTAACACACAAGTACTTGATCAAACAGTGGAACACATCAACCAAAGTAGTATATATCTACTGTCATACAATCTTCATAACAATCCTCTGCTATCAACCTGCACAAAACAATGTTATGATATAAGATGAATCATCTGGGCCATTCTTCCACTCACATCTGTGAGATCTTGGAAGAGCATATGCCCTCAAAAAGTAAGACATCAATGATGATCTATCTAGACTATTCTTCTCAATCAAGGAAGAATAATTGTTCTAATTTCTGAGCCTAAACCATTCCTCACCCTGGGCCATTTCTCCGACACTAAACAAAGTGTAACCTGGAGAGAATGAATCTACCCTAAGGAATGTCTCTCCCTGATTTATGAGCCTGGACCATTCCCCACCCTAGGCCATTCCTCCTACACTAAACAAAGTGAAACCTGGAGAGAATGAATCCACCCTAAGGAATGATTGTCCGGACCATTTCCCCTCTTAGCCACAAGAGGAAAAGACTGTCCTATACCAACCTCCAAAACAAACCATTCCTCATGTTAACCACAATGAGAAATCACTGTCTGGCGAGGCAGGCTAGTCTTCTTGATTAACCCTCAAGAAGAGAGACTTCCCTAGACCACTCCCCATGTTAACAACAATGGGAAGTCATTGTCTAAGGTACATAAACAATCTGGACCATTTTCCGAACTGGAAAATGTCTGTCCGTTAGAAATCTCAATCCACTTTCTGAACTAGAAAGAGTCTGCTAATCCTGAACCATTTTTCGAACTAAAAAATGACTGTCCAATAATACATCAGTGCTCCCTCCCAACCTGGGAGTCTTCCTTTTTCAATAAGGAGGTCGTCTCCACGAGCTCCAACTTGAGTATGCAAACTCTTTCATCTTGGACATAAGCTTTACCAAAATGTTTGCTTATCTTCTCATCTGTGGAGATATGTATTGGAGAACCTCTTTCTCCTTTCTGGACTTCATCACAGATAATGTAATCCTTGATTTCAAATTTACTTCAGTCTGGAACATTGGTTTTGTCTGAAGGATTCATGTAGCTCTGATCAATAAAGTATATCATTGTTGGAAAACTAGAACATATCCATGTGGCACTTCTTCTGTCATCATGAGATATGATCTTTTGAGTAATCATCTTGATACAATATCTCTGTTATAGAAAATATTCACCACGCTTATGTTGTGCACTGGAGGTTCTCCACCAAGTTATCTTCTTCTATCTGCATACAAGGGTCTCTTTCTGGTATGCTTCAAAGTCTTGAGGTTGCTATTCATACACTCTATGTTCAATTGCTCTGGAGAACAGTCTTTGCATTCATCTGATGTAGAAGTCCAACCCATGGATATTGCGGATGATATAAAGACTCATGTAGAGGTATGTCTAATTTATTGGAACAATTAATCATCATAGTCTTCTCCCTCCATCTGAGAGAACCTCTAGTTCCGGATCTTGTAATGCTTTCATAAATACACTGTTCTTCATCACAATTTTTAGTTCCTCTGCTTGATTTCTTTTATTGAGTTCATATCAGGCTGGTAATCTTGTGATTCTTAATACAATGACTGTTTGTTCTGGCTTCTCTTTCTTTATTGGAATCTTCATGTTCTTCCTCGTGGTTTTCTTTATCTCTTGGGTCCATGGAGTAGATTCCATGCGCTAAAGATTTCATTTCTTTCTTTCATCATAGGATCACGTATGTGGATGAACAACCAGGGATACTTTAGAGCTTCTCTTCGAAGTGTTCTTCTTCTAAGATTGAACTGAACACGTACTACTTTTCATGTTTACTGCCATGGATATATACTTCATCATCTTTAATGGATCATAGGATTAGCTCCCTCCTAATCCTTGCTTCATGTATGCATGCTCTTCTTTTTGGTGATATATAATCAGCTCCCTCCATCTAGGAGAGTCCATGCTTCCATCTACATCCTTATTCTCTTCTACAAAGTGTTATAGGTCTTTCTCCAATTTCCTCTTGGTTGCTGACTTCTTTCAGTCTTGATTCTTCTAAGTCTCTTGTAATAGCTTCCACATGATTTGTTTTATGTATTTCATCCTTTCATGTGTATTTTTTGACTTGTATAATGATAGCAATCCTTATCTTGTTGTTCTTCCATAGGTATAGTTCTTCTTGGAACTTATTATCTTCTAAGAGATATATATACAAGATATGTATAGAGATTATGCAAACAAGATATGTACAAGAATTAAGAAGAGTATTGTTACCTTTAGAAGAAGAAGTCTCTTTCATCCTGCTTGGTCTTCTTTATAGGTTCTTTTTCTTCAGCAACTGATGCTTCGTGTGTCCTTCCTTTTCTTTAGCTCGAGATAATGATTCTTGTAGTGACCATACTTTCGACAGTTGAAGCATTGTACTTCTGAAATATCTTTCTCTTGATTTGAATTCTTCCTTGAACCAAACTTCCTTTTGTTCCTGAAATTCTTGAACCTTGCTGTGAAGGCTTGATCATCGTACTTCTTTTAGGGTTTCTATTTTGCACTGATCCTAGATTCTTCTTGAGCACAACAAGTCCAAAGTTCTTCAAATGTAGGATACTCCTTCCTTCTGTTCATGCTTGCGGCAAATGCATCCCACATCTTGGGTTCCTTTTATTTTCCTTCTTCAAACTCTAGTTTCACGATCTTTCCTTTCAAATCATCCAACACTTTATTCTTGGCAAGGATGAGGTCAATCCTTGTCTTCCATGCTCTAAAGTTAGAAGCTTCATCTAACTTGTTTTCTGACTTCATAGAGTAAGTCATGGCTTCTTTGACTTGGTCAACCCTAGATCTGACCAAAAACTCAAACTTGGCGTCTTGGCTTGCTGAGAGTATCAGGAGATGTGCTAGGCTAGGGCGCACTGATTTATACAAAAATTAGGTCAATCCCTTCACTTAAGGTGCCTCAATGAGAGGATTAGGTTTTCTGCAACTACACCTACTAGTAACCCTAGCGATAATGCTATGGTGATTGTTCCTACTAGAAACCCTAGCGGCAATATCCTTAAGACTATGTTTCCTTCTAGCGGTTAGACTGAATGAAGGAGGTGTGGGCCCATAACCTATTAGAATATAATGGATGTGATCATTTTACCATTGACAATATCACTATTTTCACCCAATCATAGGCCGAAGCCACCCTCCGAGCACCTTAAACTTGACAAAGAATCACTCAGGAAGCAAACCCTAGGCTAGATAGCCAAACAAAGGGTAGCGCACCTTTCCCCAAGGATACCGCACCAACAAGAGATGATCAGATAGTCCAGACCCTAACTAAGAGATAGTCCAAGCCAAACATGATCTGCTAGCTGCAACAATTGCAATGGAATCTCTCCTCCAAACCTGGGCACAAAACTGGGCACTATAGTGCGCAAAAGTGTTTCTCTACAATTCTGAGACTGGCTGCCAGAATGAAGACTGCCCTCCTGTATTTATAGTAATTATGGCTAACTACCTGGGCCGACTTCTCATTCTGGGTATCTGTCTGTTCAGTATATATTATTTCTTCTAGTTGACTTCTTCTCTTGGAGGCTAATAATCTAATATAAATTATCCTCTTGAGACGACATGTCTTCTAAGTTTATTAGCCAACTCATTATGGTTTCTTCTTGCTTTCTAGAGTATTCTATTCTCGTCAGGTTTACACGTGGAGGTAAATACCTCCCGCAGCTACCATAATATCAACAACATCCTCTTTGACTTATAGTACACTCATCACTTCACTTTATTATTTAAATAATTTCTTTTTTGCAAACACTTTGACTATTTCGACCTTTTGGGGCTTCTAGATGACTCATGAGGGTTCTCCAACTTCACATGGCCATAACTCTCTAACCGTGAGGAGTTATGTGACATTCCACATACCACTGAAAATGGCATGACATGTACTATCCATTTAGAATAGTATTTCCTACAAATATATCAAAACTCATACCATTATCCATCAAACAAACTTGGGTCCATTACCCAAACATTTGTGCTATCAGAATTTGCTACCAAACTTTTTCCAAGGGTTGACATCAATGACAACCAACCCAATTAATCAACACTACAGTGGGTACATTTGTTGTATGATCTTCCACAACGTCCATAATTTGTTGGTGATGACTACTCACTTAGTGATGTTTATGTTGCTCCATGGAAAGTGAAGATTCCAACTCTCTCTTACGCTCATGTTCATGGTTTTACAGGTTCCTCAATCGACCAACCTTCCCCATGGTTATCTTCATTGAAGTCTTCATCATCATCCATTGTTATTCTTCTTGCCCCAAACTAATTAGAGATGTTGCGATGTGGATGGCTTATGTATGTTGTGTCACATTGCAAGGATTTTCGGTGTTCCCACTGACTCCTTCTATCAATCTGATCACATAGATCCTAGGTGTCCTCCCGAGCTTCCTCTTCGTTGTCAAGGGTTCCCTTGGTGTTCTGGCCTCGTCCAAGAACACTAAGTGATTTTCATGAATGAGGGGAGATGATTTGGAAATCCTGAGAAAGTCCAAGCCCAATATCATCACATGATCTTCCAATGGAGATACCAAAAACTTCATGTTGCCAAACCACTCCTCAACTCTCAATGGTGTTGAATGAACAATCCATGTCATTGGCATCATTGCTAACTTCAACACTTTACACGTTCCAATGCAGTTCTCAAGTTTGTGATAAAGAGACTTCACGGATTGTTCACTCACAAAAATGTGTGTTTCTCCTGTGTCAACCGAAGATGCCATATTCATCCCACTTATCGCTGTGTCCACAAAGCAGAGTCCTTCAACTGCTTCACTTTGGGAAAATTTTCCTTAACCTCTTATCTTGAACTCTTACACGTGTTCCAACAACATTTCCATGACTTAGTTCATCTCTTTCATTGGTTTCTTCTCTTGAACCATATTTGGCAAGGGTTTTGACTCTTCCATTGTTGGTGTGAGTCGATTCTCCTCCTCAACCAACAAAGCCAATTTTCCTTGCATTGGACAGTTCTTCATAAAATGATTTTGTGAATAGAGGTAACACTCAATTCATCCTACCTTTATTCACGATTGGTTTGGGATAATTCTTCATTGTTATGTTGTATTCATGTTGGATGCTCTCCTCCCTAAGTGCTCCCAACACAACTGGCACCAAAGTCTCAGTCCTCTCCACCAATTCCTTCAATTGTTTGATCTTAGACTTTACATGTGTGTTAAATTCGTTCATCTTCAAATCCTCTTGGAGATTCTTGAATCATTTAGTTGCATTGTCCCTCTTTACCTTTCAATCTTTTTCACTTGCATCATCCATTTCATTTCTTAACCCTCATCATTTGGTCTTCTCAAGATTTGTGTGCAACTCCTCTGCATTGTCTCAAGTCTACAATGATTCTTACGTTCATCTACACATCCAATTGCATGATCCACCTTCACAAACTTCTCCCTTGGTCTGTGTATGTGCATTAGGCTTGTACTTGAACCACCTATGACATAATATCCCACCTTGCTAAACCATTCATCAAGGTTTGTGCCCAAATACCTATGTCTTCATCTCTATGATTACTTATGCTATCGGCTCTCTGAGAGTATTGTGACAATCCTCTATTCACCTACCTTGCCCAAATGCTCGGTTCACCTTCAGAACTCTGCAACTTCTCAAGGAGTGCACCCAGGTCTTCCCAAAAGTTCTTTCCATAGCTCGGCCTTGTCACAACCCACCAAGTATGAACTTAGGTTTCCTCTTTGATGGGTCAGTCTATCAAACCCTTCACCAAACTTGCATCCAGACTTCTTCAAAACAATTGGGCCCCTCCCCCACCATCATTCTGACTGTAGTAGTGGTGAAGAGACAAATATGCTTTGATACCACCTATCATGACCCCTCAAGATGCTCGAATATATCTTGTGATCGCTCACCTCCTGAGGGCTTGTGACACCATGACAGTTATTATTTGGTTTCTTGGCACACCAATAATACTTTGTTCGAACTATGCCTCTTCACCTAGAGCATACCCATACTCTATTCTAGGCTACCAACAAGTCACACTCCTACTACAGTGCAATTCTTTCTTACTTAGACAATTGTTAACATAGTTTAACACTTATTCTTATTCAAGCATGCCTCCATGAATAGAAGAATAATTGCAGAAGAAAATCGAAGAAAAACGCAGAAATAGTTCGAGAGGCACAAACCATGTCTAACACCCGACTAAGTCTTTGTTATTGCGAAACAGTGAAATAAAGAGCACTGCCGGCTCGATTTACAACACGACAAATTCAAACAACCTGCCTGACTTCACCAAGACACTAAAGAACAGATTCGTCCCACCAAGACTCTTTGTCACACCCATCTCTACAACCAATTGTGGTGCACCTCAAACATGCCCACAACCACAGACCTGTTATCCCTTCGTTTCTACATACTTTCACCAAGATAACATAGATTTTGGTTCTACTCGGCACATGCCTCCAACAAACTTCTGTTTTCATACTTCCTCAAAACCTTCCAAAATTTCCAACTCTTAGCTACTTATCTTCCATCTTGGCAACTCTGTCTCAATTTATTATCGTAGACTTGTCTCAGACTTGTTGTCCAAATCTATTGCCAAAATTCTCTATGCTTCCATTGGTTGTGTATGTTGGATTACTAAGAGAGGGGATGAATTAGTAATAGAGCAATTGATCCTTTTTAACCAAATAATCCAAGTGTTATATCAATGAAACATTATCATCCAATAACTGCAAAGTAAATAAGCAATGAACAAATGAACAAACATACACATACATAGTACACCAGTGTTTTACGTGGAAACCCAAATCGGGAGAAAACCATGAAATTCTTTTTCTTATATGTCTTGAAGAATTACATTCATTGGAAGCACCAACTTCCTTTGTTTTCCAGCTACAACTGGAAGGAGGCTCCAACCCCCTAGTTTCTCAGACTACAACCTGAGGGAAGCTCCAACTCCCCAATTCTCTAGCTACAACCAGAAGGAGGCTACAACCCCCTATGTTCTCCGGCTACAATCGGAAGGTGGCTACAACAACTTGTCCTTGCCCCATTCTGCCATCCTAAAGTATAATTAGAATGATGGAACCACTGCCAACCTTTCACTGTGAGATATACCGATGTAAACATGTACCAATAAATCTGAACCATGCATCAACCTGTACCTCAACCTGTAATATACCTATACCGTAAAAAAGTGCATCCAAACATGTACCAAGTATGTACCAATCATGTGTCAACTACTCATCAACTATGACTCATCAATATGTACCAACATCATCAACTATACACCTCATGTATGTGCCAACTCATCAACTACTTGTCTCAACAATGTACTCAACATGTACCTC
>ML792217.1:284145-304839 GCA_009831015.1 Picea engelmannii | reverse complement strand
AAACCTTCCTTAACTTCAACAACAAGAGACTAGCATTTTCATCAAACTTTTCTTTAGTCTCACATGCCTAGTTTTGGATTAGTCAACAACCCTAAATTGAAGTAATCATAACTTTGTACCTGTAATGTATAAATATATGAAACAGATATACAATGTTATTTAGTGTGTTTTATGCAATTCCTCCAAGTTTCACTACTTGGAACCTCTTAGAAAATGAGTTATAGCAACAATGGCATACCTTTCTGAATTCTGGCTTATTCTAGAGAGAGATCTTGTAGAGCGTTCCCCGCATGGAATATTTGTTGAATTGATATGAAAATGTTACACAGAATACTATAGAATGTACCCTAACCAACACATTTAGTTTCATTGAATTTGGATCTGTTATGAAGAAGTTATGACGTTTTTACCCGAAACACTTGTTTTTGACTAGTTTTAGGACTAGCCACAAACCCTATTTTCCACGGAGTTTAACTCCAAAAATACAATGACCCACAAGCTGAATTTTTTACCACAAATATTTGGATATGTTTTTACAATGGAATAGAAATTTCATGGTCTGAATCATTATAGAAAAAAAATTATAGCGAAAATGGTGATATGATCTGTAAATAACATACCTTAGAAAGCGCCATCAAAAGAATTTATCCTTCCTTGTATTTCGGCCTTTTTTTCTTCACCTTCCCTCAGAATTTCGGCTTAGATATCCTTGGTTACCTCAAACACCTATAGATATTCAATATTCTCAAGTGTTATTAAAATTAGAGAGCCTTGCCTCTTATTTATACTCTCCAAGAAGCTTCCTTAAAAACATCTTCTAGGTCACTTGGCCCCACTTTCCTTATTTTAGGGTTAACCCACTTCTAATTTCTCCATTAAATTTATTATTGAAATTATTTATTTTGTATTCACTTTGAATTACAATACACTCATTACTTCAATTTATTATTTACCTTTTAAAATCTCTTAAACCACTTTGACTACTTTGACCTTTTAGGGCTTCTAGATGACATATGAGGGTCCTCCAACTTCGTAAGGCCATAACTCTCAAACCATGAGGAGTTATCTGACGTTCCACATACCACCATAAATGGAATGACATGTACTATCCATATAGAATATTATTATCTGAAAATATATCATAACTCATACTGTTATCCATCAAACAAACTTGGGTTCATTACCCAAACCTGGGGTCTCCAACTTCTCATGGCCATAACTCTCTAACTGTGAGAAGTTATGTGACGTTCCACATACCACCGGAAATGGAATGACAAGAACTATCCATATAGGATAGTTTACCTAACAAATTCATTGTCCTTAATCTCATTATTCCACAATTAATCATGGGTTCTCTTACTCCGCAAAGCGTCTTCCCGTGAGGGCTTTCACCATAAGGGGACCACTTTAGAGTTCATCCATATTTACTTATTATCAACAATGACAAGAAAATAATGAGTCATATTTACATCAAACAATCTTGGGTCCATTACCCAAAACTTTGTGTTGTGGGGCTTTCTTCAAGGGTTGACATCAATGACAACCAACCTTAATCAACAATCTCCCCCTTTGGCATTGATGGAAACACTCTGATGCAATATCAAAATCATATCACTCATGCTCCCCCTGGAACCATGCCTCTTTCCTCTGTATTTGATAAATTTTCCTCTATCCTCTGCATCTGATAAATCTACTCCCCTTGGAACCATGCCTCTGTCCTCTACATCTAATACATCTCTCCCCCTTTGTCATCAATGGCAAAGATATCTTTCCATTCAGAGCTACTCCCCCTAACTGAACTGTCCTCTTATGGTGCTTCCTCGTGTACATATAAGACATATAAGATAAGCATTCAAAAATAATTCATTTTGGAGTAGAAATAACTCCAAGTCTTTGGCGAAGATATTCAAAGTCTTCCCGTCGAAGTAGTTTTGTAATGATGTCTGCCACTTGTTCTTTTGTGCCCACATACTCAACTCTGATGTTCTTTTCTGCAACATGTTCTCGTAGAAAGTGATACTTTATTGCAATGTTATTCATCTTGGAGCACATCACCGGGTTTTTTGAGATACTGATGGAACTTGTATTATCACAATATATTGGAATGGGCTCATCATACTCAACCTGTATATCTGTCAAATTTTGTTTCATCCAAAGAACTTGTGTACAACATGTTGTTGTTGCAATATACTCTGACTCGGCTGTAGATAGAGATATTGATGATTATTTCTTGCTTAGCCATGGCCCATGATACCAAACACTCACCTAAATAGAATGTTTCTCCACTGGTGCTTCGTCAGTCATCAATACAACCAACCCAATCTGCATCTGTGTAGGCAATAAGTGATAGATCTTTTCCTTTTAGATACCATAATCCAAACTCTTATGTTCCTTTGAGATATCTGAAAATCCTCTTTACTGCTAATACATGTGATTCCTTTGGTGCTTCTTGAAATCGTGCCACCTTTCCAAATTCTTACATTACATATGGCCTAGATGTTGTCACATATAGTAGGCTACCAATCATTGACCTGTATTGCCTCTGATCTGTAGACTTTGAATCATCATCTTTGCTCAACTTACAACTAGTTTGCATGGAAGTGATAATTGGTTTGCAATCTTCCATTCTGAACCTCTTTAGCATTTCTCTGATATAATTGGTTTGAGAAATAAAAATTCCTTAGTTTCTTTGACGTATCTGAAGTCCCAGAAAGAAGGATAGTTCTCCAAGTAACGACATTTCAAATTCATTATGCATGTCTTTTTCAAATTTCTGGATTAACATGTCATCATCACTACCAAAAATAATATCATCAACATAAACTTCAATTAATAAAATATTACCTTGACTTACCTTGATGTAGAGGTTGTTGTCTGCACTTCCTTTTCTGAACCCTGCATGCTGCATATACTTATACAATCGGGAGTACCATGCTCTAGGAGCCTATTTTAGACCATACAATGCCTTCTTTGATTTACATACATAGTCTGTGTTATGTGACAACTGAAATCCTTTTGGTTGTTCAATGTAGACTTCTTCTTCAAGTTCCCCATTTAGAAAAGCTGATTTTATGTCCATCTGATATACATTAACATTTTTGGAGCATGCATAAGCTAAAAGTAAACGGATTGCTTCCATTCTAGCAATTGGGGAAAATGTCTCTTCAAAGTCGATTCCTTCAATTTGTGCATATCCTTTACATACCAATCTAGCTTTGTTCCTTGTAACCTATCCATCTTCATTCAATTTATTCCTGAAAACCCACTTTGCGCCGATCACATTCTTATTCTTTGGTATTGGAACCAATTCCCAAGTGTCATTTTTCTCTATTTGATCCAATTCTTCATCCATGGCCTTATTCCAAAATTCATCCTTGATGGCTTCTTAAAAACAGTTTGGTTCAATTGTAGATAAGAGTGCTAGGTGTGTTTGTTCTGGTGAACGGATTTTTCTTCTAGTCTCAACTCCTGCATCTTTATTTCCAATAATCTGATCTGAAGGATGATTCTTCTGTACTCGTTTGCTAGGTGTCTTTCGAGATACTTTCTGAACTTTCTCTTCTTCTTTTGTCGGATTCTCTTCATCTTCATCTTCCTCTTCTACTTCTTTTTAATCTTCTTCTTCAAAAAGTTGTTCCATTGATTTGCTTTCTTCTTCCTTTGATTCTGGTCTGTCTGTTTTATCAATTGTTACGTTGATGCTTTCCACAACTTTGTTCAATATTAGATTGTAACACTTGTATGCTTTCCTTGTCCTTGAGTAACCAACAAGTATTCATTTGTCCACATGAGAGTCAAAGTTTCCCACTATTCCATCTTCTCTTTTGATGTAGCATTTGCTTCCAAAAACTCTGAAGTGCTTTACATTTGTTGGTCTTCCTTTCCATAGCTCATAGGGAGTTTTATCAGTGTTGTTTCTGAACATTACTCTGTTTTTAATGTGAACTATTGTATGCACTGCCTGTGTCCAAAATATATCTTTCAATTTGGAATCCATTAGCATTGTTCGAGCCATTTCTTGTACCGTCTTGTTCTTTCTTTCAACAACTCCATTCTGTTGAGGTGTCCTAGCAATGAATAATTGTCTTTTTATTCCATGACTGCTACAGTAGTCCATAAATTCCTTTGAAGTGAACTCTCCTCTATTATCAGATATCAAACATTTGGTTCTTGAATCCATCTCATTTTCAACCATTTCCTTGTAGATCTTGAAGTTTTCAAAAGCTTCTGACTTGTTCTTGAGAAAGAAAACTACAATCATTCTTGTATAATCATCAACTAATAACATAAAGTACTTTTCACCTTTTAATCCCTTTGTTGTAGTTGGTCCAACTAGATCGGTGTGCACAATTTCCAGTCGTGTTGTTGTTGAATATTCTTTTGATTTAAACCTGATCTTTGTTTGCTTTCCTTGTTGACAATGCTTGCATAAAGTGTTGGTTGGTTTCGTGATCTGGGGCATTTCTCTGACTACTTATCTTTTGTTGACTTTGACAAGGTTATCAAAATGCATGTGACCCATTCTTCTATGTCATAGCCAGCTTTCATCTTCCTTTCCTAGAAAACACTTTTCATTTCCAATTTCACTTAATACATATATGTTGTTTGAATTTCTTACAGTTGTACCAACCAATTTCCCTTAACCTTCTTTTCTTATCTCACACTTTTATGAATCGAAAGTAAGTTTATGACCTTGGTCACACATTTGACTCACACTTAGAATATTATGTTTCATATCTTCTACCAGTAGAACATTTTGTGCCTTTTCATTCTTGTTCCCAATTTGGACTGTGCCTTCTCCAATGATTTTGGATGAATTATCATTTTCGAAGGAGACTAATCCATTTTTTTTATTTTCGTAATGTAAGAAATTTGTCTTTATCACCTGTCATGTGTTTTGAACATCCATTGTCAACATACCAACCGTGTTTCTTCTGCTTAGCTTGTAGAGCGACTGTGCATTCTTCACTGTTATATTGATCTTTCTTTCTTATCCATGTCATTTTTTGAGATTCTTGTTTGTGACTGTTGTTATTCTATTGAGGTTCTTTAGGAGGGACTGTCATTCTGCAATCCTTGGCCATGTGCCCAAATTTTTTACATTTGTAACATTCCACTTTAGTGCTCAAAGATTCAAACCTGATGTAACTTCTTCTTTGTGTGTCACTAGGTCTCATTGAATAATCCCTTTGTGTATAACTCTCAAAGTTGTTACTGTTCTTGTTGTTAGCTCTTCAATTTACAACTCTATGTCCAAAATTATTACATGGATAACATAAACCAAAAAATATAGTTTGATACCTGGGAGTTGAAGATCTTCTGAAAGGAGGTGCTCTTATGAATCCTTCTTCTTCTTGAGGCCTATCTGTCTATTGTTGACTCTGAAATATGAATCTTCTTGGTGGAGGAGTGTCCCTGTAATCTTTCTTGTATATCTTCCTATCCTCTTTGATTGTTTTTGCATAGCTCTTTGGATTTGTTTCTTGCTCTATTGTTTTGGAGCTTGATCCCTTTTCTTTCTAATTGTATCCAAGTCTGGACTTGTCAAGATGAGATTTTTGACTGTTGATAATGTCATCCATAACTTTTGAGCTATTCTACATGTTTTTTCTTTTGAATATCCTTTCTTAGTGTGACAACCTCTTCATCTTCATCTGATGATGAGATGTCTTCTTTGGTGTATAAGATTTTCTTGAAAACTTTCTTTGTAGTTCTTTTTCCTTTATATGTGTGTTTTCCTTTTGAGTAACCTTCATCATTTATATTTTTCTTATGAGGAAATTTGTTAGAAAAATGACCAATACCATCACAATTAAAACAAATTAAAGGGAGATTACCTCTATACCTACTGTTGGTTCCCTTTTTTAGTCTTTTGACGAAATTGGCCACTTCTTCATCATATTTTGAGGCATCACTGCTGCTACTATATTCTTCTTGTTCATTTTTCTTTTTCTTTGATCTTTTGGATTCCTTGAAGGCTGCTTCTTTTACATCTGGATTTTCCTGCTCAGTTCTCATTTCATATGATGTGAAGATTCCATGCAGTTCATCCATGCTTATTGAGTCCAGATCCAATCTTTCTTCTAGTTTTGATATCTTAGGGTTGAATCTCATAGGAAGAGATCTTAGTATCTTTTGAACAATTACAAATTCTTCAATTTCTTCTCCCAATCCTATGATTACATTCACTATTTCATCGACTCGTAAGAAGTAGGTTACAATATCTTCATCTTCCTTCATTTTTAGTTGTTCGAACTGACCTTTGTAAGTCTGAAGCTTTGCTGCTTTGACTTTTGTATCTCCTTCATAAATATTTTGAAGTTTGTCCCAAATCTCTTTAGCGGATTTAAAGTGTTCAACTTTGGTGAATATCATACCACTGAGACCATTCAAAAGTGCATTTGTGGCTTTGGAATTATTCTCACCGATTTTTACTGCTTTGTCATTTGTTGGTGGAACTGCTGGTGTTGTGTATCCATCTACAATTGATTGCCAAACTTGAAATCCCTGTGCATGTATATATGTCCTCATCCTTATGCTCCAAAAAGAATACTTTTGTCCATCAAACTGTGGTATCCATTTTTATATGAGTTGGTACTCTCCATGATCTACCTTTCAGTGGTTAAACTGAATTCTGAAGGAACCTGCTATGATACCAATTTTTCGATTACTGGGAGGGGGGGGTGAATCAATAATAGAGAAATTGATCCCTTTTAACCATATAATCCAAGTGTTATATCAATGAATCATTATCATCCAATAACTACAGAGTAAATAAGAAATGAACAAATGAACAAACATACACATACACAGTACACCAGTGTTTTATGTGGAAACCCAAATCAGGAGAAAACCACGAAATGATTTTTCTTATATGTCTTGAAGAATTACATTCATTGGAAGCACCAAATTCCTTTGTTTTCCAAATGCAACTAGAAGGAGGCTCCAAACCCCTAGTTTCTCAGGCTACAACCTGAGGGAAGCTCCAACTCCCCAATTCTTTGGCTACAACCAGAAGGAGGCTACAACCCCCTATGTTCTCCGGCTACAACTGGAAGGTGGCTACAACCACCTGTCATTTCCCCATCCTGCCACCCTGAAGTAAAATTAGAATGATGGAACCACTGTCAACCTGTCACTATGAGATATACCGATGTAAACCTATACCAATAAATCTGAACCATGCATCAACCATGCATCAACCTGTACCTAAACCTGTAATCAATCTGTACCATAAACAAGTGCATCCAACCATGTACCAAGTATGCACCAATCATGTGTCAACTACTCATTGACTATGACTCATCAATATGTACCAACATCATCAACTATACACCTCATGTATGTGCAAACTCATCAACTACTTGTCTCAACCATGTACTCAACATGTACTGCACCCTCATCAATTTAATCATCCAAATCTGATTTGTAGCTCTGTAATAGACCTCATGTATATGATCACATTCATGCAAACCTTCCTTGACTTCAACAATAAGAGACTAGCATTTTCATCAAACTTTTTTTTAGTCTCACATGCCTAGTTTTGGATTAGTCAACAACCATAACTTGAAGTAATCATAACTTTGTACCTGTAATGTACAAATATATAAAACTGATACACAATGTTATTCAGTGTGTTTTTTACAATTCCTCCAGGTGTCACTACTTGGAACCTCTCATAAAATGATTTATAGCAACAATGGCATACCTTTCTGAATTCTGGCTTATTCTAGAGAGCGACCTTGTAGAGCGTGCACCACACAGAATATTTGTTGAATTGTTATGAAATTTATACACAGCTTACTACAGAGTGTACCCAAACCAAAAAATTTTGTTTCACCAAATTTGGATATGTTATGAAGAAGTTATGACATTTTTACCCGAAACACTTGTTTTTGACTAGTTTCAGGACTAGCCACAAACCCTATTTTCCACGGAGTGTAACTCCAAAAATACAATGACCCACAAGATAAATTTTTTACCATAGATACTTTGATATGTTTTCTCAATGGAATAGAAATTTCACGATCTGAATCATTATAGAAAAACATTTATAGCGAAAATGGTGAGATTACCTGTAAATAACATACCTTAGAAAGCACCATCAAAAGAATTTATCCTTCCTTGCATTTCGGCCTTCTTTTCTTCACCTTCCCTCAGAATTTAGGCTTAGATATCCTTGGTTACCTCAAAAACCTATAGATATTCAATATTCTCAAGTGTTATTAAAATGAGATATCCTTGCCTCTTATTTATACTCTCCAAGTAGCTTCCTTAAAAACATCATCAAGGTCACTTGGCCCCACTTTCCTTATTTTAGGGTTAACCCACTTCTGTTTTCTCCATTAAATTTATTATTGAAATAATTTATTTTGTATTCACTTTGAATTATAATACACTCATTACTTCACTTTATTATTTACCTTTTAAAATCTCTTAAACCACTTTGACTACTTTGACCTTTTGGGGCTTCTAGATGACATATGAGAGTCCTCCAACTTCGTAAGGCCATAACTCTCAAACCGTGAGGAGTTATGTGACATTCCACATACCACCAGAAATAGAATGACATGTATTATCCATATAGAATATTATTATATAAAAATATATCATAACTCATACTGTTATCCATCAAACAAATTTGGGTCCATTACCCAAACCTGGGGTATCAAACTTCTCATGGCCATAACTCTCTAACCGTGAGGAGTTATGTGACGTTCTACATACCAATGGAAATGGAATGACAAGAACTATCCATCTAGGATAGTTTACCTGATAAATTCATTGTCCTTCATCTCATCATTCCACAATTAAGCATGGGTTATCTCACTCCGCAAAGCATCTTCTTGTGAGGGCTTTCACCATAAGGGGGCCACTTTGGAGTTCATCCATATTTACTTCTTATAAACCATGAAAAGAAAATAATGAGTCATATTTACATCAAACAATATTGGGTCCATTACCCAAACCTTTGTGTTGTGGGGCTTTCTTCAAGGGTTGAAATCAATGACAACCAACCTTAATCAACAATGTACCCTTGCGTATATGGACTCTAGGAGTCACTTGTGAGAAATGTTGCATCTCTTGGGTGTGTCATTCCCCTTCGCAAACCAACACTCAACCAACTCATCATGCCTGTCGTTCCTGAGATTGATTCTAAGGCTCAAAGAATAATGTCAGGCATCAAAGGTTTTAAATGAAATGTTTTTATGAGTTCTTTTTCTACCTTCCCTTTTTTTTTAAGAAATGATCTTTAAATGAAAATAATAATAAGACAGTACAAAGTTTGTATCTCGTTATCTAAGTCGCAATTACAATATCGAATGATGTAGAAAGAATCAGAAAACTTTTAAACAAATTCAGGTATCAATTACAGATAAGTCTCACCTTGTTGTAGTAGAAGAAAAAGTAGAAGATGCACCCTTGAACAGGATATAAAAATGCAGTAATTCACATAGATCACATGAATTTTTTTACTCACAGTAATAACAGAGGAAAATTTGTTTACTAAATGAAATCCTGGTATAATATGATCACAATAGATGTAATACTAAATTGCAATCAATCACTCTTCATGAATTACAGAAATAAATTCAGAGAAATAGAAACACATAGGGAACACATAACTCAAATTTAAAGAAACTGAGAATCGTTGTCTGCACTTGTATTAATACTAAAAAAAAGTTTATATATTGCATTCGACAAGAAGAAGCCAGGAATAGATCTTAAATCTATGTATTTATACAAAATCTGTCACAACTGAAAACCGTTGGACTTCTCATAATGTATGACTAAAAATAGAATACATCTAAATAAAATAACAATGTGAAATATTGTTGAGTTTTGTGGCGCTTCCTCTGTCTCTTCATCTGTTGGCAGATGTGCTCACTTTCCTTTGATATTTGAGCTGGATACACATGTCCATCAGGGTCACCACAATCATTTGGATTACAGTCTTGGCCATTTGATCTAGTTTTCATCTGTCCCTTCGAGTGTGTTCAGTGGGGCAAGGAATTGCAATTGAAGACATGGGGGGGAATATTTGATGAAAAGCTCAGTGTTGTCTCATCAAGGGATGGATAATGATTACAGGGAAGAGTAATTGTTCAAAAAAAATAATGATGGGGGAACAAGTGTCTAATGAGGTGGAGAGATGAGTGGAGGAAAGAATGTGGGTGGTAGAGATAGACTAGGTAAGTGATTGTTGGAGGGTGAAAGGTAGAGTAGGTGGAGAAGGTGGACGATGTGCATGCTTTCTCATTTTCTCCCAGCTACACTTTATTTTCCATGTTCAATGCATTGGGTGCATCTATCCATCGATGCTACCATGAAACTTGAAGGCTCAATCCTTTCATTTAATTCTAAGGAAAACATATTCTTTTGTATTTGGGGCAGCTTCTCTTGGATCTTGTTCAAATATTGGACTGTGACTTGGTACTATGAGCTTGGATTAACCAACCATTCATTGATTTTAAGAAGATCGATTTGGCTCATCTCTTTGGTGGATGCTTGAGTAGCTTCCTTGTTCTTTCTAGAGCTTTGTTGGTTCATTTCTATCTCAATTTTCCCCAGGTCCTATGAGATATTATTCCCCTCAAACTCAATCAAATTTTTATTTAATGATGACAATGCCTCTAGACAAGCCTCTTTCACATCTCTGGAAATTTTCTTGTCTTCTTCCAGATTTGTTCCCCATGCTTTTAGGGCCATTTTGACTCTTACTTGTTCAGAATGAGAGAGAAAAGGAAAACCAGGGGCCTTAGATTTCTGCATCCATATGAGAACTTCTTGAAATTTAGACTGGTCTGAGTAGGCCTATTTTTCCTTGACATGGATATATTTTAGGGAAATTTCTACTACCTTATAACCTTTCTGAATAGCATCTACTTTCTGATAGAGTTATTGATGGGAAACTTCCAGTCTCTCAATGATTTTCAATACTTGATTTTTGAAGGCCGAAATTTCTATCATTGTGTTATCTGTTAGGGCCAATCTGGCCTCCAGGTGCTCTATCAACTTGTCACGCTGAGTGACCAAACCTTGGTTGGTCTGTCAAATTTGGTAGATCAGGTCAAGGTTATCCTGTAACTGCTTAATTTGTTGTTGATAGCTAGCCCTGATTTGCTCAAATTCTTGGTTCATCCTGCTTATGACAGTCTACTCTGTATTATGTATTTTATTTTACAATTGTTTTACCAAGAGGCATTTTTGTCGTAGTTTTTCGGTCAAATTGTCCACTGACCATTGATTGGCAGTGGAAAAATCCCCCAACGAACCTGCAACTTCTTTTTCAAACTTTGTACCATCATGGTCTTTCCCGTCATATACCAATCTTTGCCTTTTAGTGATAATTCCATCCTTTTGGTGAGATTTCCTCTTCGTGATGGCTTTCTGTCTCTTACTAAAAAGGAAATCTAAGGGAGGAATCTCTTCGGGTGAGATAGGATTAAGATCACCTACAAAAGTGAGTTTGGAACTAGGATTTTTGAAGCTTGTCTGCAAAGGGATTAATGATGTGATAGGTGAACCAATTTTGGTGGAAGGTTCATGTCCTATTGTATTCAGGGTTCTAGCAGGAGTAGTTGGTGTTCAATGAGGGACAACTTATCCTGGATTCATGAAGGCTTCGAACTGAGCCATTATTTATGCATCCTCCAGTCCTGCTAGTGATGCTCTTATCTCATGGAATAACACTTATGGACCCTTTGGGACTTCCTCAGCTTTGTTCTTAGTGGAGGAACTTGGCTCAGATCCTGTAGGTATGGATTCATGTGAAGGAGATGTGAGATTTGAATCTGAGTGCAATATCTTCGGCAAACTATTTCACCTGTTTTTTTTTAAAGTTGATGAAACCAGCTTGTTGGTCCGGGGGCAAGGATTGGAATCTGCTTCTAACTTCCTCATAAGATCTAACTCCCCTGAACATTTCATCATAAGGGGAATTCTCATGTATGTACCGCTTCATGTTAAATTGGACCAGATGGTTTTCCACTATATTATGTGGATCATGCTTCTTGAACTCAATGTCAACTAATTTGACATCCTCCAGGGCTGCGGCCTCAACTTTAGAGTGATCGAAATCTAACAATGTAAACATGCCAACCTTAATTGGGAAAGTTGGTCAGACCTTTTTCTGCTCTGATTTTAACTCTTTGCCGATACATCTTGCCACTATCTGGTACGCCACTTCTATGCACACTAGAATGTCAGGTAAAAAATGTGGGAGGGCATGAGGAGGAACCGAACAACCAAAAACTATGATATAGGAGAAATTATCCTCAATGAACGAGTCTGCAAGCTTTCCTAGGTTCCCCATAATCCTTTCTAAAATCCAGGGAGGTGGGTGACCATAAATGGCTATATGAACAAGCATTATGTCATTGTGACAGATTTCATAGAAGAAATCTTTGGCATTCTCCTCCCATACCTTGGAGTGATAAAAATGAATTGGTTCGGAACTGGCCGGGGTCCAACTCTAGTTCATCAGGGGGAAAGGGGTCATGAAACAAATGTCATCCATAATGTATGCCGACATGTAAAAAGGGGAAGGATGCCCTTTTGATTTTTTTGATTTATAATCAGTGATTTTCTTGGCCAAATTATCCGACAACATTTTTACCCAATTGAAAGTATAACCCTCAGCTACCTCATTCATGATGGCGACCCACTCAACCGAGAAATGTGTAGGGTTCTTCTTCCCGAACATGCGGCAGATAATCATGGCTACATATAGCATATGAGAATCTAAAGACATCGTGGTATACATACAATGGGTGTCAGCTCTGGATTTTTCCATATGTCCCCACCAAGTCTTGACTATATCATGGCCATTTATGGCATATTGGGTGCACTCCTTTCTCTTAAACTCTAGAAGGAATGTGGCATTGTAAGTGTATTTAGAAGTAGGGGAGAGTTTGTAAATTACTTGTAGGTGTTCTGGTCTGAAAGAGATGATGGCAACTTGCCGGTGGTTGATGATGCTCCTGGTCTGGATGTTGACATGTTCCAAAGCCCAACTTATCATATCGTTATAGGGCATGATTCTTGGCTTCACAATGATCTTATGCAGCTATGAATGTGATACATGTCTAATATTAGTTGTATAAGAGTCGTCGTCTTCTTCAGCAAAATCGTCTGGACATTTGATGATTTCATTCTCTACGACATCGAAGACCTGCATCCAAGTTTTAATGGCGTCTTCAACTCGCGAAGTTGTTTCTGATAGACTATCTGTGTTCGGATTTGAATCATCACCCGATGCATCAAGTTTCTTTACAAATTTTCGTGGTGCCATAATATTCAAGGAAATAGAATTAGTCTACATGTCACAAGAGAAATCTATAAGCTCCACAACTAATAAAAAACTGCTAATTGCAAATGGTAAAAGCGATTTTGAAATTTGAAGTTCTTTATTCAAAAACAAATCTATTGATCTTCGTATAAATTTTCTGACAAAGAATTTATTAAACTTAATGGAATTCATTACTTGGTGATTTACAATCCTTATTTGAAATCATTAACCTTAATCAATCATAAATTCCATTAATACTTCAACGGTTCGTGTTCGGGAGTTTTGGTTGTGACAGGGTGGGAATCTACTGAAGTCTGAATTCATGGAGGATTTAATATCTCACTAATCACTCTTAAGTCTTAATTAATCATGTTTAAAAAATTGTATTAACTTCAAGTATTTCAGAATTTCGGTCTTCAAATTTTTTTAATATAACACAAGAGAAATTTCTGAAATCCAAAACTGTGAAGTAATTAATTAACTCTTAGTCATGACTCATTAAAGCCGCTAACCATTTTATTAACTCCTTGAAAACCTATTTTACTTTTTGTAATCATTTTACTTTGACTCTTTGATGATCTGGGGATTGTGAAAAAAAAAAATATCGAAGAATAATCTCTTGGAGTGACATGGCAGGGGTGACATCATTCTGATAACGTGTCAAGAAAAGAGAGGTGTCACGTGTCACTTGAAAACATGTGAATCATCCGATGTAGATGTCAAAATTGAGTGCCACGTGTAAACTCAAGGAAAGATTTTTAAAGGACACGTGTCTTATGGCTCACATTCATGACTTCTTTAGGAAACATCATGAGCAATTATCTTCGGTTTTCAGAGTTTTGGGGTTTTCATTGTTTGGGTTTACTATAACACCCGAAGCGCAGAGCTGTGAAGCAACTATTGAAGGCTTTCTTTTAAAACTCGGGCGGATCCCAAAATTCGGAGGTCATTAGGATCATTCAATCCAATTAAGGAAACTCATCGACAATAGATATTTCAAGAGCCTTATTACTAAATAACAACCAATGGATTTGATCTATTGTTTTTTCTTTTTTGGGTAAAAAATTATTTCTAAGAGGTAAAAAATATTAAAGCTCAAAAGTTCAAAATTATGCATGTTCCAACATAGGCTCCATCTGAGGATTATGGCACCCTATGAGGCGTGAAAGAACAGTAAACCAAGTTTCTGTATTGGGTAAATGTAGTCATTATTTTTTTTTGAAAAACATTTTCCAGTTTTATTTAAGAATTAATCACACATAGAAAAATGAACTTAACCAAATCTCAAAAACCTTCAAAACATACTTAATGATTGATCTCAATTTAGGTTATTTAAGATTTCCTTTTCTTAAAAATGATTTTAGAATTGTTTAAGATAATCAAAATAGTTTTAACTGAAATTTCAGTCTTTGACCGACTTCATTTGCTTCAAGGTTAAGCAGATGTAATAATTTATTTAGGGAATCCCTAGTTGGTTCAGGATGTAAATATCACCGGAAAGAGAACTAGATGACATGGTATTTTATATGGATATGTATGATAGCCTTACAGATATCATAGATATTGTTTCACAACTAGTGAGCATGTTCAGTACCCCGGTGAAGTTATCTACTTCTCCCATTGAATTTCCTTTCACGACTTCAATTAGCACTGTTGCACTTTGTTGAGATGAGGGAAATCAATATATGAATTTACTTTCATCGTCTCTTTTGGACAATATCGGGGCAATCAAATTATGAATTTCCATTCACCATTTGTCTTGTATTTTAACATTTTGAAGTGGTGACAATCAATCTGTATGTCGCATACAAGGGATGATATCTATTTTGAAATTTTGAAAAGGAGGTCTGTCAACAATTTTAAGGATACTCTGAAACTGACTTTCTTTCAATTTTCAATACACCTTCGCCTATAGGAAAAAAAATTATGGGAATATTAATGTTTTCACGGATCAACCTTGAGTGAATTAGTCAGTTTAAAGTCCGATAGAAGTGCTAAAATTATCAGGATTAGCCTAGACATATTTTTTCAATTAAAATCAAAGGAACATAAAGATTTTCACCTAATCTTGTTTTGAAAATATGTTTTTAAGTTTTCAGAGTCAAGGTAAGTTACTTTCTTTCTTTGAAGACTAAGATAGGATAAAGAAGATCTGAAGTGGATAATAACTTGGGTATAGGGAAAAGAAAAACAACCAAATCAAGGATTCAAAGGACCTGACACAAAGTATCCTAATCCTCCACAAGTTCGTGTATTTAGTTCAGACTTCCTTCGAGCTTATTTATTTTTATTTTATTTTTATTTCAGAGAGGGTTGTAGTATTTATCAGTATGATATTCAAAGTTGTAATTTTATTCCTCTCTGCTTTTTAGGTCAGGTGATAATATTATTATGAGTGAAACTTCCTTCACATTCATTTCAAAAGTTTTTTCTTAAAATTTTATTTGAACTAGAAGGGTACGAACTCATACCTCATTTTCCTTTTTGAATTTTCAACAAGGAAGATCATTAATTTATTACCTGTTTTGAGAGAAATCAAATGTTTGAAAAATGAGTGTCGAATTTTTATTCAGTCCCATCTCCTATTCAACAAGATATATTCTACAAAAGGAATAAAATGTAAAATGTCAGGAAATCCTATAGAATTGAGATGATATGTGATACATATGTGTTTATTTTTCATTTCAATGATGTCAAGCAATCATAAATTTATTGAAAATATTTACAACAAATGATCAAATGACTTGGGTAATTTACAAAAAGAAAAGAACAATTGAAAATCAAAACGCCAATGTTAATCCAATCTAATATATACAATGGGAGTCTAAAATGTGACTACTACATGAAATGTTTTAAGTAACACCCGTTGATAGGAGCATCAAGAATTTATCCATCGAGATTTTCCAATGAGAATGAGTTTTTTTCCTCGGCAGCTGCAATTTTGAATGGTCTGAACCAGAGATGATCGAATTTGCCATGTTTCCCTACATCTTCCTTTCTGGCCTCACATTTTAAAACTAAATCGCCAGGAAGAAACTCCATGTCTTTGGCTTTTTTATCGAAAAGGGATTTCATATCATCCTGGTACTTTTGAAGCTTATCATCCACTTTCACTCTGTTCTATTGAAATTTGATGATTTGATTCATTCTTTTCGTAACGTCATTTGGCTCTTTGTTTGCATTATGCCAGAGTTTCATCATAGGAATATCAAGATTGATAGGAAGGATAACATCAGTACCATAAACCAATTGGAAAGGAGACATACCTATATATTTCTTGGTGCTGATTCGGTTTTCCCATAAGGCATATTTTAAGTGGATATGCCAATATTTTTTTATTTTTTGTCAAATTTTTTTTGATTATAGTCATCAAGCTCTTGTTAGATGATTCGTCCAACCCATTTCCTTGAGGATAATAAGCTATAGAATGTCCTAAAAAAATATTGTATTTCTGACAAAAATTGATCATTGCCATAGATTTAAAATCCTGAGTGTTGGGGACCCTATAATCATAGGTAACTCGAATCTTCGGCTACTGATTTGGCGTTTCTCCCGTGATGAAGACATCTGGCTCGATTGATTCCATTTTCCCCTCCATTTGTTTCGCACGATCCTTCATCACACTACCCGATCCTTTGTCACCTTGTTGCACCCTTCATTCTTGTTAAATTTTTAATTAAAATAAAGTACCAAGGCAAGTGTTTCTTTTCCCTAGGCGCCTAAGGGGGAGAAGGTGCCTAATGTGGGTCCTAGTCATTTAATTTGTGAGATGAAAATTAAAAGGTGACTTTATGATTAAAGTGAGGGTGAGTGAAGAGACACCAAATCTCAGCCACCCATCTAATCTAATCTCAGCCGTTAGATTATAAAAACCCTCACCTTCCCTCACGAGGTCGACTTGGGCAAGAGAGCGCACCCATTCTTGGGTAGTTCAAGCATTCTTGTTGAGAGAACAAGAGAGAGCAAGAGAAGGGACCTTTGGTGAGATGCCAAGGTCATATCTTTGGTGAGATGCCAAGATCAAGAGACTCTTGGTGAGATGCCAAGAGAAGGGACCTTTGGTGAGATGCCAAGGTCGGATCTTTGGTGAGATGACAAGATCAAGAGACTCTTGGTGAGATGCCAAGAGAAGGGACCTTTGGTGAGATGCCAAGGTCAGATCTTTGGTGAGATGCCAAGATCAAGAGACTCTTGGTGAGATGCCAAGAGAAGGGACCTTTGGTGAGATGCCAAGGTCAGATATTTGGCGAGATGCCAAGAGCAAGAGAGAGGTCGAACTGAGAAAAGAGACAACATTTGTTGAAGGAGAGCACGCAACCTAAGGCAAAGAGAAGCATGGATTTCGAGGCAGCAGACAACAAGGAAGAACAGGCCGTACCGTATGGATTTGTGGAGGTCATACAACATTTAATGTGCACAGAAATTGAGGAGGACAGAAGCTGCAATTTCTGAGAGTATTGGCATGCATTCCAAGGCTGTCGTACAAAATTTGTTGGCACAGAAATTGAGGTAACTGCTGTAATATATTTCTGAGTGTATTTCCATACAGTCCGTATGGTTTGGCACGAATCTTGGGAACCGTACAACACAGTTTACAAGGAGATGTTCATGCTGGGTTTTTCGTACAGTCTTAGCAAAGTTTTGGCACAAATTTTGGGACAGTCCGTACAACATTAATTGTTGGGATAGCCGTACAATTGTACGGATTTCTGGTTCAAAAATCGAGGAGCAAAGCTATAGGAATGTCCAGATAAGTTTGTGTAAATTTTTGAAGATGAATATGCTGTAAAAGAATTTCTCAGAAGCTCATAAATAATACAAAGCCCTCTCTCACTGGTTTTCCCCTTGTGGGTTTTTCCAGGGTCAAAGTTAGACCGAAAATCTTTGTGTCTATATTTTCTGAGTTTTGCATATTGCTGATATTTTATTTCTGCGTTGAAAACGATGTTCAGAATCCTCATCTTTCAGTTCTGAATTTTATTTTCTGTTAAGATTTTATATGTTGAAACAATGCTGAGACATATGTTGAAACAGTGCTGAGACATATGCTGAAACAGTGCTGAGACATATGCTGAAACAGTGTTGAAACAGTGCTGAGACATATGCTAAAACAGTGCTGAGACATATGCTAAAACAGTGCTGAGACATATGATGAAACAGTGCTGAGACATATGCTGAAATAGTGTTGAAACAGTGCTGAGACATATGCTGAAACAGTGCTCAGACATATGCTGAAACAATGCTGAGACATATGTTGAAACAGTGCTGAGACACATGTTGAAACAGTGCTGAGACATATGTTGAAACAGTGCTGAGACATATGTTAAAACAATGCTCAGACATATGATGAAACAATGCTCAGACATATGCTAAAACAATGCTCAGACATATGCTGAAACAGTGCTGAGACATATGTTGAAACAGTGCTCAGACATATGTTGAAACAGTGCTGATACATATGCTGAAACAATGTTGAGACATATGTTGAAACAGTGCTAAGACATATGTTGAAACAATGCTGATACATATGCTGAAACAGTGCTGAGACATATGCTGAAACAGTACTGAGAGTGCTGAGACATATGCTGAAACAGTGCTGAGACATATGCTGAAAAAGTGTTGAGACATATGCTGAAACAGTACTGAGACATATGCTGAAACAGTGCTGGAACATATGCTGAAACAGTGCTGTAACATATACTGAAACAGTGCTGAAACTGGAGTTTCGACATTTAACTTTGGCTGAAAAATCAGAGTGACTAAAACTGGGTTGGGATCTAAAAAATTCTAACATGGTATCAGAGCAAGGTTGAAGAGAGGCAGAAATTTCAGCAGACAAAAAGTTGGGACAACAGTCACTTCAAGAGGAAGTCACTTAGTGAGAGACCAAGGAGAGGATCTTTGGTGAGATGCCAAGATCAAGAGACTCTTGGTGAGATGCCAAGAGAAGGGACCTTTGGTGAGATGTCAAGGTCAAACCTTTGGTGAGATGCCAAGGCCGAGACAAACAACAGCTTCAGCAAAGGTGGAAGAGTTTTCCACCAAGTTTGACAAGGAATTTTCCTTGATTGTGTGTCTATCCTCGAGGACCACTACTCTCGATACTTGGTATATTGACAGTGGTGCCTCTCGCCATATGAAAGTAGTTCATGAGAACTTGACAGATCTTACACAGTGTGGAGATGCAGAGGTAGTGCTTGGAGATGACTATGAGGTCAAGGTGGCTGGTTGTGGGACCGTATCAATTCAGAGGGAGTCTTTGCCTCCCATGACTTTGACAGAGGTTCTTTATGTTCCGGGCTTGAAGAAGAACTTAGTGTCAGTTTCTACTATTGAGGAGAAGGGCTATGAGGTCTTGTTTTGTGATGGGCAGGTGCTTCTTTTCCCCAGAGGGTCTAGCATCACTTCAACCAAAGTGATTGGTACTAGACATGAGAGGTTGTATAAGTTTTTGTTCCAGCTAGTGAGAGCATTGATTCATTCTACCAGCATCAACAATGACCTATGTGAGATATGGCAGAGGAGGATGGCACATTTGAACCATGGGACTTTGTGAGTTCTGAGGGACTTGGTGACGGGAGTTCCAGATTTCAGATCAGAGCACCGTGAGTTGTGCAAGGGGTGTACCTTGGGAAAGTACACCAAGACTACTTTTCCGAGCAGTGACAGTAGAGTAGCAGGGATACTTGATCTTATACATTCAGATGTATGTGGCCTGATGTCTTCGACATCATTGAATGGATCCCTATATTATGTTGTATTCATTGATGACTTCTCTCAGAAGTCCTGGATTTTCTTCATGAAGACCAAAGGACAGGTCTTCAGTCAGTTTCAAGAGTTCAAAGCTCTTGTGGAGAACCAGATAGGGAAGAAAATTAGAGTCCTGAGATCGGACAATGGGGGTGAGTATACCTCCAAGGAGTTTATGGATTTCTATGCAGGAGAGGGCATCAGGAGGGAGTTGACTGTTCCTTACAACCCACAACAGATTGGGGTTGCTGAGAGGAAGAATAGGGCCATTGTTGGGGCTGCGAGAGCCATGCTACATGATCAGGGGCTGCCACTATTTCTATGGGCTGAGGCATGCTACACTGCATTTTATTTGCAGAACAAGAGTCCTCACAGGGCTGTGGGGAGCATGACTCCTAAGGAGGCTTTCTCTGGGAAGAATCCTGAGGTGCATGGGAGAGAGTCTTATGTGTGTAGACTGAAGAAGTCATTGAACAGGGGCAAGTTTGTATTTTTCAGGGACAAGCTTGGAGTGCTGAGTAACACTTTCCTCGGTATGAGGGAGTGTTAAAATTTTAATTAAAATAAAGTACCAAGGCAAGTGTTTCTCTTCCCTAGGCGCCTAAGGGGGAGAAAGTGCCTAATGTGGGTCCTAGTCATTTAATTTGTGAGAT
>ML792217.1:260518-276462 GCA_009831015.1 Picea engelmannii | reverse complement strand
TCCCAATACCACTTACCACCTCAGGGGGGGTCCAAAATATAACCTTTCCCCAAAAAACCACTTTCCCCCAATTTTTCAAAACCCCAATTTTTTTTTGTTTGATACCTCATCTTTCGAAGCAGATTCTAGGAAAACGGAGATAGATTTTAAAAAACCGAGAGCGGTTTTATTCAGAACGGGATGAAGAATAAAAACCTCTTCCATATTTTGCAAAGGTGCCACCCATTGGGAGAATCAAAGTTGTCTTTCATCCTCATTTTTCGTATTTTTGGTTTTCCTGTTACAGTCCTGATTTTGCGGGAGTTGTTACGACGATATGGAGGCGAATTTGGAGAAAACAAAGGAGGTTTTTGTCCATAACATTCCCATATACAATAACCTCCTTCAAATATTTCCCAGGTGTCAGCATTGAAGAGAAACAGATGTCTGTGTGGACCCCTTTCTTGAAGAAATTTGGCCCGCCTTTCATGGCAGACAGTTCAAGATTTTTGGGGATTTGTTGCTATTTTTGGCCAAGGCTGTTGAATCCAACTTCAAAAACTTGTTTGGGGATCTCTCGTATTTATTCATATTATTTTAATGTAAAATGGTTGTTGATTCTGGCACCCGAGAAGAGGAGGGATCATGATTGAACTTTGTATCAGGGCTCACAGAGCTTTCTGTATTTCATCAATCCAATAATACAATCACAGGAGCTATAGGATTCATGTGTTATTTTTGGTGGTGATGTTTTTCTTATTCAACGTGATTTGTTTCCATTTTACTTCTTAATTTATTCATACTCTAAGTTATGCAAAGAAGTTCAAAGAACAGAATTTGTTGAGACATACACTCTGTTTCTGGCTTTGACATAATTATCAATCTTTTCTTCTCAATGGATAATTTTAGGATTATTGATTGCCTTGTTATTTCCTAGTCCTCTCACCTTGCTCCTCTAAATCCAAAATCAAATTCAAAGAATCCAACAAGAGTGCCTACCTTACCTTGTAATGTTGTCTGTAGAACTTGTTTTTATTGAACTTCAGGGTGTGACCCCATTACCTAATGGACCTCTTTTCTCCTATTCCAACCAATCATTTAAAAATCCAAACTTTGTTCTACATAGCTAGCCTAATATCTATTCAGACAAATCTATATCAAACAGAGAGATCCCTCTTTGAGTCTTGGAGGGCTAGATCCAAGACTCGAAGTGGTTTTGGTGTTTCCTCTGTGACTGCCTCCACAGCCTTGGGCAAATTACAGAGTGATAACACTGAGCATTATTAGTAACTATCTTTCTAGGACAACCAAATCTTGCTAGGGTGTTTTCTTCCAAAAAATTTATTACTACAAAATCTATAGCATTCCAAGTTGGAATGGCTTCAACCCATTTCGTAAAGTAATCGGTAGCCGTTAGAATCCATATATGTTGAGCACTTGAATGTGGATGGATTTCTCCGATGAATCCTAGGCCCCATTGTTGGAAAGGATCTTCAACTTTTACTGGCATTAAGGGTAAGGCAGGGAGATTTTGCTTACCAACGAACAGTTGGCATGAATTGAAAGCTCTGACCCTTGCATTCACATCAGTAAATAACTTTGGCTAATAATACCCTGCCCTTAAAATCTTGTAATTTTTTTATCTCCAGGAATGATTTCCCCCACATACTCCTTCATGAAATTCATCAATGACACCTTCTGTTTCAGATTTTGTCAGGAAACATAACAAGAAACCCAGAGGGTCCTTTCAGTACAACTTGCCATCAACAATGCAATACTTAATTGCATGTATTTTTAACATCCTGGCTTTGGAAGGAGTCTTGTCATTTGGGAATTGAAGAGTAAGGAGGTATGTAACAATATCACGATACCAGGTAGAGGAAGAAAAATTATCTTTAACCCAAATCATGGGTTCTTGATCGTCAATTTTATCTATATCCCGGAGAGAATCATGTGATTCGAAGTTATTTATTCCAAGCGCTCTAAAATTTGACTCAACTAACATCCTTTCCAGACCTTGGCCTTTCACCAGCTTGGTTGGTTTCACTTCTAAATCAAACTATTGGATTTTATCCAACCATCTACCTCTCCTCCCATCATTGTCTAGTTGAACCAAGATGTCTTTAATTGCATTTGTTGGCACATAAGAAATTATTTTGGAGTGAAAGACATATGTTATGAGCCTTGAGAGCCTTCACCATTGCATAAGCATGTTTTTCAAGAATATCATACCTTATCTCTGCATTTCTGAGGCTTTTGCTGAAAAAGGCTATTGGTTGTTCGAATCCTTCTTCATTCTTTTGAAGGAGCACTGCTACGATAATATGTTCAGAAGCGAAAGAGAAGATTAAGAATTCCTTTGTATAGTTCAGACCTACTAGTACTGATGCTTCCCCTATAGTTTTCTTGACACACTTGAAAGATGCTTTGGCCTCTCCATTCCATTTTACTTCGATGTCCTTCTTTAGCATATCTGTAATCAATTTTATTATTTCAGCAAAGTTAGGAATAAATCTCCTCAAAAAATTGATCTTACCTAAAAAAGATTGAATTTCTTTTCTATTTCTAGGAATGTTAATCAGGTCAATAGCCTCAACGCGCTTAGGATCAACCTTGATTCCATATCTTGAAACTATATGACCTAAAATTTTACCTTCTTGCATAGCAAAGTGCGATTTTGGGGGGTTAAGAGACAAACCAAATTTTCTGCATTTTTCAAAAGTCTGTCTGAGGTGTATCAAATGTTCTGCATCAAAATTGGAAAAAATTGTCAGATCATCCAGATAAATAACAACAAACTTGTCTCTCTTACTGATGAACGTGATATCCATCGCTCTATGGAAAGTTTCTCCTGCATTCATCAAACCAAAAGTAATTTAATCACACATAAAGGTTCCCCATGGAGTAGTAAACGCAGTCTTTTCGCTATCATCTTCATGAACAACGATCTAATTATATCCTGAGAAACCATCAATCCTAGAAATTATGTTATCCCCTACTACCTTCTCTAGAACGTGGTCCATCTTTGGGAGCGGGTAGTTATCTTTAAGGGAAGACCGATTTAAGTTCCTAAAATCAATGCAAAGTCTTATTTTGGCGTTATTATTTCTATCAGGGACCAAATTGGCCACCCATTCCGAGTATCTAAGGGAAACAATTACTTTTTCATCAAGGATCTTTTTAAACTCTCTTTCTATTACTGGCAGAAGAATTGGGTTTATCTGTCTAAGTTTATGCCTGAAATGTTTAATACCATGTTTTAAGGGAATCATGTATTCAATAACAGAAGTATCATAAGTTTTCAAATCATCATAAAACCATGCAAAAACATCTTTATACTATCTAAGTAACTCAATGTATTTACTCTTTATTTGGGCTAGAAGGTATTTTGATATTTTGACCATTTTGGGATCCTCATTAGTTCCTACATTACAATCTTCAACTGCTTCGAGTTGAGGTCGCAAAGTAGACTTTAAAGGTATATCATCCTGGTCAAACAACCTTTATAAGGGGATCAGGCCTCTGGGAATTTGATTTTTCTTAAGTAAGAGCATGCGGTGATTTGAAATTTTATCTTGGAACTTCTTCGGGTTCTCTCCATCCTGCATAATCCAAGCAGGATCATTCTAATTTTCTTGATATATGTGAGTCTCAGAAAACTCATCAACCATTTCCAAGAGCTGTTTGATTTGTTTCTCTTCTTCAAACACTTGTCAATGCTAAACATTTTTCGGAATCGAAGGTCTATGTCTCATCTCAATGTGATATTTCAGTTTCAAAATAGTAGGTGGTATGAAAGTCGCAACATCTTTGGCCAAAGAATCAGCTTGTTGATTTTGCATTCTGGGAATAGAGCGAATATTAAAGGACGACAAGAAATTCTCTATAAGATCCTAGGCACAATTTCTATAGGACCTCAATCTAGGATGCTTAGATTGATATTGTTGTTTTATTTGTTTTACAATGAGCTCTGCATCACCATAAACTATCAAATGGTTGATTCTTAACTTTCTTGTAGCTTCCAATCCTAAAACCAAAGATTCATACTCACAGAAATTATTGGTATAATCAATGTCCCATTGTAATCTATAGGAGAAAGGAATAACATACTCATCGCCTGGTGCCATGAATAAAACTCCAACTCCTGCTCCTTCGCAGGATGAAGCACCATCAAAGAACATTTTCCACATCCCTTGTCTAACATTTATATATATTTTTGAAATTTCTATTTTTTTTATTTTCTTCTTCTATACATTCTTCAAAATCATCATCTATAGATAATATACAATTTCCTAAGTCCTGATCAACAACATTTATTGGGTATTTATTGGGGTTTTGAGGGTCACTTACAATATATGCCAGTCTAGTTTCTCTATACAGTCAAGTGAATTGTCCACCAAATATTGGGATTGTAGCGTAGGTCATGTCTAGCTGAACCGATCTTCCTAACTTGGCACCCCAATATCTGGATAGAAGCATACCATACTTGGCAGGAACGTCAACAACAACCACATCCATAAGGATACTTTTCACAGGAACCTGAGCAAGATTTACCACTAAATCTTTAATCATACCCAGACACTTAACCTTTCTAGAGTCAAACAAGTATAAATCTTGATAAGGTCTGGGGATTTCAAGGCCTAATTTTTCCATGATAATATTAGGCATCAAATTATGTGATGCTCTAGAGTCTAACATGCAATTGTGAAGTAAATGATCATGCACGATCAACATGATATAGAACGGAGAAACAAAATCCTTATTGTTTTCAATGTGTGGTTCGAACATGATTGTAGGTTTTTCATCCTGCAAATTGATAACATCAGCTTGACATTCGACATCAGAAAATTTTATTTCTTTAGCGATTTGTTTTTTATAGATCGGATTCCTAGCAAGTTGAACCATATGCATTGGAATTTTAATTTTATTAAGTTCATTTTCTAAATTGAAACTCACAATTGGTTTTTCAATTTCCTTGGTCGAAAGCTCAACCTCTGTATTTTTTGGCTTCTTAGTTTGCACTGCTTTCATTTCAACTTGCTTTATTCGAGAATCTTGTGTCTCAGTTGATGGTTTATTAACCATTGCCTCATTTTCTTTGTTTCATGATAAAAAAAAAAATCGGTGGAGCATTTGTAGAACTCTTTTCTCTTGGCCTTAAATCATATTTATGTTGAAGCTTAGCCATTATTGAGTTAGCGAGAACTTTGTATTTAGAGTCCTCCAAATTGTTGATGTTTTTTTCATTATTAAATAGAGATTCCATGTCTAAGGATTTCTCATAATCCTACTTGGTTAGGTGAGGCTCAAGATCATCATCGTTGATGTTGTTTAGATCTTCCTCTAATTCCTCATAATCTTGCACTTCATCTCTCTACATGAAATTCTCAGCTTTAAACGAAGCTTGAATCTTTTGATCCTCATTTTTTATTTGTCTTTGTTGTATCTGAGGATTAGGTTTTCTCCTTAATTGATTCCTAACGTATGGATCAAGATTGGTTTGCTCTATTTCCATCCTGGAAATTTTGTTTGATAAATTTTTAATAATTTTGGCCATCTCTTCCATATTTTCCTATGCAAACTTTCCAGATCCAGAGGGTCCTGGATGTTCTTTAAAATGCCTAGGTTGTCTAGCTCCTATCTCAACTTTAATTTTCAACTTCCCAGATGCCATCATATTAAACTCAATTTCTATGGCATCATCTTGCATCCCCGCTAAAGTAGTGGATCTCCTTTCTCTCAAAAGTAGAGAAAAATTGGAATCAAAAGCCCCTGCAAAAGTGACTTTTACAGCTGGTTGATAAGGTTTAACTGGATTTTGTGATAAATCTTATTAAATATTTGGAAAAATTATAGGACAAATTTAGAAGTCTTCTTTCTCAAGGCTCTGAATTCAGTTAAGTAATAGAGATGATCCTTTTTCTCACCCCATTTCCTTAGGAATGAAGGTTCTATATCATCATATGATCGTATAGAACCTACTGGAAGTCCTCTGAACCAAGTTCTTACCTGTCCTTCAAAAGTATGTACCAACAGCCTTGTGTAAACATCCTCATTCTCAATGCCAAGGATATCAACAAATTGATCGAAAAAGGCTATATGTTCAGTTGTTGTTAGATCCCCTTCTCCCATGGCTTTGGGGAGGTTCTTCATGTAATTTTCTGGTAAATCATGCATGACAACAGGGAGGACTAAGGGAGCATATCTAGAAGTGACCTTGGAAAATATCCTAGGGGGGTGATCTTGTCCAGCAACCCCTGCACCTCCAACACCACCAGCACCAACACCTACAGCACCGACCATTGAAAGCCTAGGAGACAGAACTCGAGGGCTAAAAAGGAGATTTTCAAAAACTTCAAAAGAACAATCTGTTGATCTTTTGACTACTTTGGGATGTTGTGAATGAAGTTCAGGAAAGTGATCGTGAGAAGACGAAAGATCTAGATGAGGGGGAAAAGGAAAACTTGAGCTCCTCTCCTTAGGTTTATATGATGTATACATAGGAGAAGTAATAGGGGAGGAATCTAGGTATAGAAAATAATCTTCAGGATTTCGGGAAACAAAAACTTTTACTTCGGGAAGGGAAAGAATTGGCTTAGAATTAATGATAGTGGGGATTGAAACAGGGCTAGTCTGGTCAATCTCAAATTTTACTTCAAAAACAATTACCTTTGGAGCTTTAAGTTTAACTTCGGGTTTACTTGTTGATGCTTCTGCAGAATGAACTTGCTTAAAATTTTCTTTAAGAGTTTGTTCTTTAGCGGGAATCTTAACATTAACTTGTGCAGTTATAGGTTCATGGGCCTTACCTGCCAATGTAGAAGTTTTTATGAGATATCCCTTTGGCTTCAACAACTTTTTGGGATCCGAAACTGGTGTAGTCTTCTTTTCGTCTGGGTTTTTCTTGGTATTCTTTCGACCAAATGCCAGTTTTTTCTACGGTGGAGTCACCAAGTGAAATATGAAGTAATCCTTACTCATGTATTCAATATTTTTTCACCATCAAAGCCCAAAAATTTACCTTGTCGTTCTTCGAGGGAAAAATGATTTTGTTTCTCCATCCCCGACAACGACGCCAAAAAGATGTCGTTCTTGAGATTGATTCTAAGGCTCAAAGAATAATGTCGGGCATCAAAGTCTTGGTTCATCCTTCTTATGACAGTCTACTATGTATTATATATCTGATTTTGCAATTGTTCTACCAAGAGGCATTTATGTCGCAGTTGTTCAGTCAAATTGTCCACTGGCCATTGATTGGCAGTGGAAAAATCCCCCCAACGAACTTGGAATTTCTTTTTCAAACTTTGTACCATAATGGTCTTTCCATCTAAATTACCATTGCAATGGGTGTTATTAATTCAAGCGATCATACCTGCATGCGATTGTGATCATTTACAGTATATAAATACCTCATCTGATCCTCCATATGGCACTTCATCGGGTCCTATAGATGGCACTCCATCTGGTCCTCCAGATGGCACTCCATCCAGTCCTCCTGTGTAAGTGGAAATTATCCCATAGTAAACAGACATTCATCCATAGCACTTAGCTTGGACAATTTCTAGAAGGCATGGTGAACATGAGCATGGAGCATGGATAGGATGAGTATGAATAGGATTATCCATTGTTGATTTCCTTGTCATCGATCTGTAACAATATAAACAACTCGTTCCTCTTTTCATAGGCTTGTAATATAGATGGTAGTGAGAATTTACTAGTTGTTATTGATATGTAATTGTCATAAGGAATCAGATAAGTATAAAAAATCTTCCATTATATAAACATAAAAATGCACAATAGGCTTAGAACACACAAAATGATGTCAACAATATAGAATTTAGCATACCAATACAAACAACTACTGATATAATAGCCCGGGATATTTGTTATAACCCTAATTTTTACTAGACATGCTTACCTGGCATCAGGCCATCTCAGATTCCTTCTTTTTCAAAACACTACTGAACAAATCTTCTTAAAAACCCCTTTTATAAAGGCCCACACACCCTGCTTCATTATTGCACGCGTGTACACACTAGCTGACCCAAGACAACCCATGTGTACCTACAAAAGCATGAAAAAAGGAAAGTTGATGATGGAACACACAGCTTTGGGTAAGTTAACTAAACCTTTCGGCCATGCATGGTCGGTCATTCAACCAAATACTTAGCTCCTTATAACCTATAAAAGAAGGGGTAGGGGTCCCATTTGAAAGGAGGAAAATCATAGTAAAGAATCTATACCCGATTGAGCATTCCCTTTGTCCCATCCTTTAGCCATCCTTGTGCAAAGAGAGGTATAGAGCCAAGCAGTTGGAAGACAGTGGAAGAAGAGCCCAGGACCAATATTGAGGAGTAGTATCTGACTTTATCATTGTAAGGTATCATTGTGAAGTTAATAAAAGAATTGCTTTTCTCGTCCCGCCATATGAGATTGTCATTATTTGAATATTGATTGTATTATTGATTAAATCTCTAACCCATTACTTCATAGATCAAATGCATGTGGAGTTCTTTGTTTGTCTTTTGGTGAATGCAGGTCAGCATTGGGAGGAGAGTTGCAGTCAAAGAACGACTAAGAGCGAAAAGTGATTGACATCGACATGAAAAATAAGGTACGTCAACTTAGTCTCTTGAGCCCTATATTTACACATGAGTAATGGGGGTTTAGGCATGGGATGATGGTAAGAAGTAAGAATCTTTAGGTCATTTCTGCATGCATGATAAAAACCCTTACTTCTAGTCCATAGGAGGGATTTCCCACCCACAATAGAATTGGCGACCATACTGGGGATCTCTAGGGTTTCTGGGAATATTTTTTCTTGGGTATTTTTAAGAACTGGTTTCATTCCTTATTTTTAAAGTTTCTATAAAAGTCTGAGCTAACAGAGATTCTGGTATTCCATACTAGTTATCTCTGTTTCTTTGCTTGATTGCAATTTTTTTTTCCGAGACCCACAGAGGTACATGCGGTTTGTATAAGGTCTGCACACGTGTACTCACGCCCTACCTTCCCACAGCCTGCGTGTACACGTTAGCTGAGGAAGTGTCAGTCACGTGTATGATTCCAGAAAATTTCTTCTAGAGAAGCAGTCATCCTCTCCCCTGTCAGAAATAATCCTTCTCAGGGTTTTTTTGGAACTCATTCTAAGTCTTTGTTGTTTGCAGTATATAGCTTAGGGTTCACCTCAGATTGGTTTGTTCTATGAATTTTTTCTTGAATTATTTTCTTTTTTCTATCAAAGTAAGTGTCCGAGTCTTCAAGAGATTTTGGTTCTTAGTACCAGTAGTCTCTGCCTGGACTTGATTGTTTTTCCTTTAATTTTTTAGGGTTTCATAAGTACACATGGCCTATATAAGGTCTGCACATGTGTACACGCGCCCTGACTTTACACAGCTTGCATGCAAACACTTTCTTTTGAACTGTCAGCAACGTGCCTGTGGAGAAAATTTTTGTTTAAGGTGAGGAAGTCATCCTTTCCTTTGTTAAGAGTTATACCTCTCAGGTTTTTTGGGTCTCTGTCATAGTGGTCAGTATCTTAGGTTTGATCACAACAATAGCTTTCTTTTTCATTAAGAAGTTTCCCTCAAAATTTTATTTTTATAGGGTGTTTAGACAAGTGTGAGAGTCCATTGTTAATTTGCTTGTGTGTTATTTTTAAAGTGACTCTTTGCGATCTGCGCTTAGGCCAGAAGTTTTCTTGGTCTTTACTTGTTGATATTTTTCCTTTTTTCTTTGTGAGCATTCAAATAAAAAAAAAAATTTTATTTCTTTGTTTGGTTAAATAGTGTTGGTTTGCATTAGTAACCAGGAAAAGTCTTTGCTTTCATAAGTTCTTGACGGTTTACTTAGATGATAAGTAGCTCATAGTCGAGTGAAATCCTTCTTTGAGTTTGTTGTTCAAATATCTTAGAAAATTTTAGTTTGAAAAGTTGATTAAGATTTGAGTCAAGAAGAAGTTATTTTGTTTCCATCTTTCTGTGTATTTTTCTTTCATCTTTCAAACATCACTAGTTTCACTTTCATAACTTTTGACTTAAGACAAGCCATAAAAATTAATGCTAAATCTAAAATTAATTAGACTTTTTATGTTTATAGGGTCAACCAACTAGTTTAGGGTTAGGGCCTTGAATTAGGTTGGAGAGGAAACTCTTCAAGGCCATTAAATCAAACATTAGAGTCTGAGATAAGGAGTGTTAAAAGTCCAGTATTGTGAAATTTATCCGGGACCCCCCTCTAACACAAGGGCTAAACATGAGGTCACATGCGGAAAGGTAGCAGAGATAACCCCTCCAAAGACGGACCAATTGTAGTGGAGAACACATATAAAGGGCTTGTCTTGGGATTCCATCGATTGCATTTTCCACAGAGCTTCATGGGTCTCAAATCCGTTCGAGCTCCTCAGTTGTCTTCCAGACCACTTGCTTTTGATACCCTTGATAGGTTTTGGGCTTGATACCCTACTCATTGTGGTCTACTCGACTGCCAACTGTACCCTCCTGGTGACTTTTCGCGTGCTAGCAACCTAGTTGCCTATCTTATTTAGGAACATACACAGGTGACTGCGGGGGTATACCGCGGTACCTAGGACAAACATCAGGCCATGCTTTGGAGAGTATACCCGGAGGGTGCTTCTGTGTTTGAGTTGCACTTGCACCGGTAAGTTTCTCTAGTGTTGGTTGTTGTAACTGTTCTTCCAACTAGTTTAGTATTTGCGTGTTTTATCTTATAGGGATTTGCCTAGTGTGTTTTGTTTTTTAATGAATAGAAAGCCCTAGTGTGTCTTTGATCTTCTCACATAGTGGAGGATCATGAGATCTGCCAGTCACAAAGGCTTCTTGGCCTGCCACCAGTTACACTAGAGCCACCCCCGCCACCACTAAGGCGAAAGCTAGACCAACAAGGGTCTTTTGAAGTGACCGAGAAACCAGAAATCCCACTTGACCAACCTATGTTAAAGGACCTTTCGACACCTTTAAAGCGGACGGTAATGGAGGCAAATCCTACCTCTTCTTATAGCAATCCTGATATTCCCGCCATGGTTATCGTCACAGGGGGTTTTCCACCTCCTACCCCACCATCGCCAATCCAAGCCACCATGGTCTCGACTACATCTACCTCAAGTAGTGGTCCAATCCTGTCTTTGGCGACGACCACTACTCTTTTCACACAGAGTACAAGAGACCCTCTGTTCTCATACATGATGCCTAGCTCAAGTACAAGTCCTATACTATCCTACTCCACTTTACAAACTTTAGGCCTGGGGGCAGGGAGCTCTAACGCTCCTCTGCAAGGACCCATGGGGGGCACTTCAACTCCTTTTAACACTTTCCCTTACGGGGGAGGTAATATACCTCCTTTGTCCCCTTCACTCGATGATACCCACCAGCAATCCATCGGGCCAAACACACACCATAGTTCAATTGGAGTAGGGAGTCAAGGACCACCTTCTCATAATATGTTAGTAGGGTCAACATTGTTTTGTTTGTTTGGTGCGTTTGGTAACAACACCTTCTCTTCTGCTGCTTTCCCGACCGGGGGAAACCCTGGTTATGGCCAACCTAATCCTATGAAGGGTACTATTCATGCACAGCAGGAAAACCTAGGAACTTCTTTCGCATCAAGACCTTGGAATTGTTGGCAAGGATCAGTTCCCTTGTCAGGAATGTTGATTTGGGGCAATTATTTTCACAACCAATGGAACCCCGGACAAGGTGCTATGCCTATGCCCATGGGATCGGCATGGGGAAATCCTTCCCAAATTCCTCTGAATGTAATGCACACCCAACCATCTACATCCTATTTTGGGAATCAACCGATGATGTCTCCTCACATGCAAAATCTGTACACTAGTCATGGCCATGGCTTTTACCAGAACCCCGGCCAGCAACCCAACTTTTCCTGGCATCTTGGTGCCAGTCAAACTCTAGGCCCCTTTTTCCATGGTTATCATCAACAACAACCAAAACCACCTTTCTTGGAAACTTTACATTTGCCAGACTTGACAAGATTGTTGAATGACTCCATCTGTCATGATCCACATTGGTCTCCTATGCCAGTGAAATTGCCTTTGGACATACCAAAGTTCAAGGCCAAGCCTAACGAAGATCCAGGGGATCATGTGACCACCTTCCATCTTTGGTGCTTATCTAATTCGTTGAAATATGACTCCATACAATTGAAATTATTTCAACACACTCCCATCAAGAGTGCCATGAAATGGTACATCGAGCTTGACCGCTCGAGATATTCTTCCTTCGGCGAATTGGCAATGGAATTCCTAAACCATTTCCAATTACCTATGAGATACGACGCCGACACAGAATTGTTGGCCAATTTTGAACATACAAAAGAGGACCATATCTCTGACCACATATAAGAGTGGAGACGTCGGAAGAGCTTAATTAAGGTACCAGTCCCACCAGCATTCTTGCTAGAGTGGTTCCTTAAGTCTCTGGTCCCACAGCTATCCAAAGACGTCTCAACGTTGGGAGTGTTTTCCGAAGAAGATGCCATCATGAGAGCTCAACAAATTGAGCTAATTTATTCTCAGTCTGGTTTACTGTATGAAGTTTTTCCCGATGAACCACGATCCATACTTGATAAAACCAGACAGAGAGTTGGACCACATGCCGATGGTATTGTAGGTTCAGCACAAACCAAGCCTGCTGAACAACTGGCAAAACAAATGCAACAATTGTATATACAACATACAGCGGCCAGCCAAACTACTATTTCCGCTGCTCCCCCTACCCAAACGTCGGATGTACACATAGTGCAATAGACAAATCCAAAGGCCGCCATGTAGCCTGATGGAAAGAAAAAACAACGAAAGAAGGGTAAGGGGGATAAGAAACCCACTAATAATGCTGGCAAGGGAAACACTGAGAAATGGAAGGTGAGGTATTCATGTAACCTATGCGCAGAAGATCACCCGACCCACCAGTGTCGTCATCTTGTAGAGGCCCAAAAGTTTGTGACACATCAACAACCTGTTGTGTTAATGAATCCATCCCAACATGGGCAAAACCTAACCCAAGCCTCTACAAGCACGGAAGGGGGCAGTCAAGGACCCTCTCCATCTTCGAACAACCCTGCATCCACGAATGTGTATATGATGAAAGGTGATGCTTTTATATCGACTAGAGAACATGACTATAGTAAGCCTAGCACCTCTGAGAAAGGACAAGAAGTTGAAATTCCATCTCTTCCTCTCTAGATTCGAGAAGACTTTGGGTGAAAAAATGACACACATCCCAAAAGGCGTGTTCAAGAAAGCTTCTCACAACCCAAATGCAAGAGCCACCAAGAACTATTTTGTGGTGGAGGATTTATCTCAAACCCCTTGTGCGATGTCCGCTTTGGAGGTCCTCCAGAGCTTCCCTTCGCAGAGGAAAGATTTGTTAGCATATTTAGGATCCACTGAGACTTGTGATCCAGGTACAATCATGCTAGATACAACCGACTTAAAACCTCGTCTCCCTTACCATGTAGCATTTCAAATAGTAGTGGCTTACCCCATGAAAACTTTTACGCGGAACATTTTCCGCATAGTGGTTGATGAGGGCACCTCAACATGCGTCATGCCATTGGCGTGTTGGAAGGCCATTGGCCAACCCGTTTTGTCTCTGTCACCTACTCTTCTTACCAATTTCGATGGTCATTTTTTCCGACCGCATGTCATCATCCCCTCTTTCCCCATGCAGTTAGAAGGGAAGATCGTGTGCATCGAGGTAGAAGTAGTCGACACATCCCTCGACTACAATCTCTTGTTAGGTAGGAGTTGGACTTACACCATGTAAGCATTGGTTGCTACAATTTTCCAGGTCTTGTTGTTTCCACACGAGGGCTGGATTGTGACCATTGATCAATTGTCCTTCTCTAGACCTAACCCTTCATTGGGGGCATCTGTGGTCCTGATGATTGATAATCCCCAACCGGGCGTCATCAACATAGGGGTTGCTTTGTGCCCATCTTTGATGCGTACCTTCAATTACCTGCCCCCTCAAGGTGATGTCAAGTTCATATCATACTACCATAAGGTTGAAATTTTCCAAGTTTTGTTGTTTCGCACGACTTACTTCAATGATCTGTGGATTCTTCCTCCCCCATCGACCACGATGGAAGTAATAGGGCACAATGGTATGTCCATGCCCTTGTCCGCGGCAGAGGCAATGTACTTTTTGGTCCAGCAAGATTTAGCCAACACAAATCTGACTCCTGCACAAGAGTTAGATCTGATCCCAAAGCCTATTTGGGCTCAAGGTTCCCTCGTTGGTACCGATTCGTTAGACTTAGTCTTGCCCTCAAACGAAGAAATCATTGAAGCAATGACTAGTTCGGACAAACCCTGGGATGATCTCCATCACAGATCGTACTTCCTCCCGAAGTTAAGCAGAATCGAAGTAGGGGAATTCACCTTGACTATGACGGGAGATAGGTCTTGTCCTATCAATCCCTTGGCTACACATGAAGTTTATGCCGAGGGTAATATGGCAACTATCACTGAAACTATACCGATTAATATCTCCAGAACCCCTGGCGTCATGGAGAATGTTTTTGTTGGAGCTGATTGTTCCCCCGAAGAGATTCAAATCTACACAGACTTATTTAAATAATTTTGTTATTGTTTTGCTTGGTCTTATGAGGAAATTCCAGGAATTGATCCAAAATAGTCGAACATGAAATCACAACTTATTTGGATGCCAAGCTAATGTTGGGTATGTGTTATATTTTTTGCACAAGTAGTAGTGTTTGAGCGTCTGTGTCGGGCATGCAGGGGGGTTAGAGGGGGGGCCGCTAGGCCCCCCCTCGGGGGGTGCAGGGGGGCAGAGCCCCCAGCACGGGGGTTCAGGGGCAGTGCCCCTGAAATTTTTTTTCACATCGGGATGACATATTTCCGGGACCACATGATATTTAGGTGGTTTTTCGGCACATGGTTTTTTGCCGATGGTTTTATATTTCTAGTTAAGGAATTAGGGTTTTGGACTAATCCAAGTCATTGGGTTAGGGTTTTGGATGCCGCTAGCTCCTATATGTATATTGTATTGTAAACAATGTAACACAATGTATGAATATAATATATGTTGGTTTTCCTGGTTTGGGTTTCCAGGTGAAAAAACTCTGTGTAATGTTTGTATTTTCCATTGTATATTTTCTATTCTTTTCTGAATATTAGTTTGCAGTAGATATTGTACAAGGTTAGAATTTACATGTGGAATCTGAGCTTTATTGGCTTCAGGGGGACACCTTTGTCATCAAGGGTTTGGCTCGGGACTGTGATAAGCCTTGTTACAGTGGGAGATCTGCGGTATTGTTTTTCAGGTGAAAAGAAATGGCAAGCAATTCAAAGATGGAGATGGAGAAGTTTAATGGGAAAATATTTGAGCTGTGGAAGCTCAAGATGGAAGATCTTTTGGTGGACAGAGATCAGTGGATCACAGTAGATCTAGGTACTGCACCTACAGGAACTTCTACAGATGACCGGAAAAAGACGGATCGGAAGGCAAAGAGCACAATTTGACTGTGTCTCTCTGATTCAGTATTACTGAATGTGTTAGAGGAAGCTACAGCCAAGGATTTATGGGAAAAGTTGGGGAATTTGTATCAATCTAAGTCCCTGGTAAATAAACTATTCTTGAGAAAGAAGTTGTATAACTTGAGGATGAGAGATGGAGACTCGGTGGCAGAGCATTTGAACGCCTTCAATACTGTGGTAAGTCAGTTAGTATCTGTTGATATTAAAATTTCAGATGAAGATAAATGTATCAGTTTGTTGCGTTCTTTACCAGACTCGTGGGATAGTCTGGTTGTGGCCATAGCTAGTAATACAACTTCTTTGAAGTTTGAAGAAGTGGTCTTGTCCTTGTTGTCGGAGGAGATGAGACGAAAGAATATGGAAGGACATAGCACATACGCATTATTTGCAAGAGGACGTTCCCAGGAAAGAAATAAATCTAATTTCT
>ML792217.1:230513-258188 GCA_009831015.1 Picea engelmannii | reverse complement strand
GATCATTTGATTTATTTGGTCTTGTATGTGGATGACATGTTGTTGATAGGAAACAACAAGGAGATTATCCAGGATGTGAAAACTCAGTTGTCCTCTAAATTCGACATGAAGGATCTTGGTTCTTCAAATTTCATTTTGGGCATAGAAATTAAAAGAGATCGAAAAAGGAGGAAACTCTGGTTAAATCAGAGAAAATATGTCGAGACAATATTGTAGAGGTTTAATATGCAGGAGTGTAAACCGGTCAAGGTTCCTATTCCCGTTGGTGTAAAGTTATCTACGGATCAGTGTCCCAAGACACATGAAGAAGAGGAGGATATGTCTCGTGTTCCATATGCGAGTGCAGTTGGTAGTTTGATGTATGAAATGGTCTATACTAGACCAGACATTGCACATGAAGTGGGAGTTTTGAGCAGGTATATGTCGAAACCAGGGAAGGAGCATTGGACAACAGTAAAAAGGGTGTTCAGGTATTTGCGTGGCACTGCTAGCTATGGATTGTGCTACGAAGGAAGACCGGGATTGGATAGAGTGGTTGATATACATGGCTTTGTGGATGCAGATTGGGATGGAGATTTGGATCGTAGGAGATTTACAAGTGGGTATGTGCTTAACCTATTTGGAGGAGCAATAAGTTGGATGAGCAAAAGATAGGCTGTAGTGGCACTTTCAACTACAGAATCTGAATACATGGCAGCCACTCATGCAAGTAAGGAAGCAATATGGTTACAAAGATTGTGTTCATGTATTGGGTTGGTACAAGAAGCTATAAGGATAGAGTGTGACAGTCAGAGTGCAATTTTATTGGCAAAGAACCCTGCTTATCATTCAAAGACAAAGCACATTAATGTTCAATATCACTTTGTGAGAGACATGATTGAAGAAAAGAAAGTATCATTGATGAAGGTGGACACTTTGAAGAATGTTGCATATTCATTAACAAAATATGTGAGCACTGAGAAGTTCTCTTGGTGTAGAGGATCCATGGGCATTGCTGCCCTGGATTGTTGACTATGTAACCCTGTAACCCCCTGTGTGCAAAGAAAACAACAAGTGGGAGAATGTTGGGTATGTGTTATATTATTTGCACGAGTAGTAGTGTTTGAGAGTTTACGCCAGGCACGCAGGGGGGTTAGAGGGGGGGTGCAGGGGGGCGGAGCCCCCTGCACGGGGGTTCGGGGGCAACGCCCCTGAATTTTTTTTTCGCATCGGGATGACATATTTTCGGGACCACATGATATTTAGGTGGTTTTTCGGCACATGGTTTTTTGCCGATGGTTTTCTATTTCCGGTTAAGGAATTAGGGTTTTGGACTAATCCAGGTCATTGGGTTAAGGTTTTGGATGCTGCTAGCTCCTATATGTATAATGTATTGTAAACAATGTAACACAATGTATGAATATAATATATGTTGGTTTTCCCGGTTTGGGTTTCTAGGTGAAAAATCTCTGTGTAATGTTTGTATTTGTCATTGTATCTTTTCTGTTCTTTTCTGAATATCAGTTTGCAGTAGATATTGTACAAGGTTAGAATTTACAGCCAATTCGGCAGAAGCTTCGTCCAATTAATCCCAGGAAAGTAGCAGCCATTAAGGTTGAAGTCGAGAAACTACTCAAAGTCGGTTTTATCTATCCTATCCATTTGACCCAATGGGTGTCAAATCTTGTGTTGGTCAACAAGAAACAGGGCACGATTCGTGTATGTACAAACTTTTGTGATTTGAACAAGGCCTGTCCAAAAGATAAATTTCCCACACCATTCATTGGCCAGATAATTGATGAATGTGCAGGTTGCGAGGCCTTTTCTTTCATGGATGGTTTTTTGGGATATAATTAGATACAAATCAAGTCCGAAGACCAACACAAAACTGCATTCATTTGTCCATGGGGTACATTTTCCTATCGTAAGATGCCTTTTGGTCTCAAAAATGTTGGAGCAACCTTCCAGCAGGCCATGTCTTCTGCTTTCCATGATCTCAAGAATATAGTTGAGGCCTATTTAGATGATTTAGCATCTCAATCTCACAAGAGAACAGATCATCCCACACACCTCTAACTTATCTTTGAGCGATGTCACTACTTCTGGATTCACTTGAATCCAAACAAATGCAGATTTTGCATGACATCAGGACGTTTGTTAGGTTTCATAGTGTCAACAACAGGGATCCTGGTCGATCCTCTGAAGGTTGAGGCAATAGTTCAGTTGCCTCCCCCATGCACAATCCTTCAACTTCAGAGTCTACAGGGCAAGGAAAACTTTTTGAGGCATTTCATCACCAAATATGCCAAGATCATGAAGGGATTTATGTTCTTACTGAAGAAAGATGTTCCTTTTCATTGGGACAATGCTGCTGAATGCTCCTTCGAAGCGTTGAAACATGCCCTCACAACTGCCCCTCTGCTTAGACCACCCAACTATAACAAAGATTTCTTATTATACTTGGTTGCAACAGAGTCAACCATCGGCATGGTCTTAATTTTAGGAAGATGATTTTCTCTCAGAATATGTGATATATTACGTGAGCCGAGGCCTCATCGGACTGGAACTCAATTATTCTCATATCGAAAAACTTGCGTTGGCAGCAGTCCATGTTGTTCAACAGTTCTGTCATTATGTTCTTTTTTGCAAGACCACCGTCATTGTCGTTGTGAATCCATTTCAATACGTATTGACACGACAGGTAATAGGTGGAAATATCAGTAGCTAGATAGTTGTCCTCCAGGAATTTGACTTAGATTTCATTTTGGTGAAATCCAAAAAGTCACTGGTCTTCGCAAAACTTATTTCGGAACTTCTGGTTGAGTCAAGTGATGTTGTGCCCGAAGAATCACCTATTCAAGGAGATATGTTTTTGATAGCATCTTCTGACCCCTGGTACATAGATATTCTAGTCTATCTCCAGACTTTGAAGTGCCCCGCCTCTGCTTCTCATGATGAGTGTCGTCGTATACGTCATCAGGCCAAGAATTATCTCATCCTCAAGGACGCTCTCTATTGTCGAGGGGTAGATTGCGTTCTTCGCCGATGCCTCACTCATGAAGAAGAGGAGCTCATGCTTAACGATTACCATACTGGAGCATGTGGCAGTCATTTGTCTGGGTTGGCAACAACTCAAAAGATTTTGTGAGCCGATTACTTCTGGCCGACACTAATCAAAGATTGTATCGAATCAGTCAAGAAGTGCCACCCATGTCAGATATTCTCTCGGAAGATGAGGGCACATCCCGCTCCCTTGTTTTCTTTCATCACAGTTGGTCCCTTCACCAAGTGGGGAATTGATTACACTACATGCAACCCTCCTTTAGCAAGGGGGCACCATTATATCATTGTATCCATAGACTACTTTACGAAGTGGTTCAAATATATGCCAACATTTAAAGATGATGGAGAGACTGCAACTCTCTTTTTATTCAACCAGATAATTGCAAGGTTCGGCGTCCCGAGAGAGAGTTTGTCACTGACCATGGGAGTCACTTTCAAAACCAAATGATGACCAAATTAACATCAAATCTTGGATTGCGGCAAGAACATTCGTCACCCTACTACCCCCAAGCAAATGGTCAGGTGGAAGTTGTAAATAAATCTCTTAAGACCATCCTACAACGAATGATCAACTCAACCAAGTCAAATTGGCATTTGATGTTATACTCGGCATTATGGGCTTACCTAACGTCTCTTAAGACTGCAACTAGTTTCTCACCTTTTCAACTCGTTTACGGGCTGGAAGCAGTCTTGCCTATAGAATGTCAGATCCTGTCCCTAAAATTGGCAATACAGTTACTACCAGACACTTCTCCACTTGAAGAATGGTTATTATACCTTGAGCTGCTCAATGAGAAACATCGTGATGCGGCCCTAGCCAATGAGGCTCACAAACAAAAAGTCAAGTGTCAGTATGATCGATCCGTTCATCCTCGGATTTTCTCTGAAGGTGACCTTGTCCTAGTCTATGACCAAGATAAGGACCCCCTGGGGCAGCCAAATTCAAACCCATCTAGTTTGGACCTTTCATCATAAAAGAGGTTCTAAAAAAGGGCTCTTATCATCTAGTGGAGTTTGAGGGAAATGCTTTGCCGCAGCCTAGAAATGGGCTCTACCTCAAGAAGTATTACTCATAGGTAGGTCACCTTGGGTAACTTTTTGTAACATATGTATAGTCTTTGTCCTATTACTTTCTGGTTTCTTTTAGTATTATGGACGTGTCATTTTTGATGTTATCTTTTGTCACTGTGGCAGATGTCAAGTGAATCAGAGGTGTTTATTGGGTATGCAGACGGTGCTAGCCGGCACACTCGGAGGCTTGCCTCCGCATCTTGGGTAATTTTTACACCTCAAGGCCATTTATTATCTTCAGGAGGTATATGTTTAGGTGACACCACAAACAATGTCGTCGAGTACAGTGCAGTTATTGAGTTGCTTCGTGACGCCCTGTCATTTGGTATCTCTCATCTCCGAGTCTATTTAGACGCTCAACTGGTTGTGTCTCAGTTAAATAGAGTCTACCGTGTTCATGATCTAACTTTACACCAACGATTCCTTAGGGTACGTCTCTTAGAATGAAGCTTTGATTATATTACATATTTTCATGTTCCTAGGAGATTAAACCAAGTTATAGATACTCTAGCTAATCAAATTTTAGACTGGCATCTCGCACACATATAAAAAGACATACACATAAACATGTAAATACATTTTTAAAGGAAAATATGATCCATAAGACACAAAAAGACATAAAAATCCATATATAATACCATAATCATCAAAGTACATAGGTGGACGCAAGTGCCTCAAAAAATATGACCAGTAATGAGTCATGGGGCTTATGCCTTCAAAAAATATATACAAGTAGAGCTACTGGCACGTGAAAAGTCTATACTAACTAAGGTCAGGGCCTGTGGGCCCTGTTGTAATAATCAATAGCATTTGCCAAACGCTGAAACAGATGGACCCACGTCTGTGGTTCCCCCACTACATGAGGCTGCATAGATGGTGGAAGATCCTCAATCTCTGCCATGGGGATGGTGTGAGTGAGCGAGGTAAAAATTTTCTCAACCCATCTCAAAACCCTCTCAGCCTCATTGGTTGGAAGCTCACTTGCTGCTCCTAGTCCCCTTACGGAGGTAGGTACAGCCCCTGGCTGACGATGAAGCATGTTCCTTGCATAATCTGTAGGTCGCGCAGGTCCCACATCTGCACACAATAGACACATATTTGTCAAATACTCTGGTATAAAAAAATGATATATATAAAAAACAACATAAAAATTATATATGTTTCACAAAAAAAAATGATGATGCAAACTTACCCATCTTGCCTCGCTCCTCGCTCAGAGGTACAGGGATCTAGGGATCTCTCAAGAAATCAATCCCAACATAAGGATAATCCTCTATGGTTGGGATCTGCCACGACAACCAAGCAAAGAAGTCATCATCAAAGGACTCATTGGTCCTTCCACCACCCTGTCGTGGCAACAACACTTCCCATCTACAAACCACAGGAAGAGAGGACGGATGTCCTCATACCACCACTCGAGGACTGAAACTAGGAACTCTTTCAAAGAAGAAAGAGCATAAAATCATCCCGAATCCGAGGTTCCTCTGCATCTACAACTGACAATATGTCAGCTGCCTCTTCATACAATCTAACAGTGTGGTGCTCCAGTCAAATATATGTGAATTTAAGCACTGGAATGCACAGTTCATCTGTGCATGGGATGCCTGATGTAGAGCCGCAGAACCAATCATCTGCCCAATAAGCAACACAATCACCCGCAGTGATAAATTAGCGATCCTGCTTATTGGCACCTGCGAACTCGATCGGTCTATACCTGCCTCACAATAGAGTCTTATCAATTCCGATATATTGTGAGGCCCAGAAGGAAATGTCTGGAAATTGACTGGTTCCCCTCTCTTGGAGAGGCCAGTAAAAAAATATATATCCTCTGTAGTGGGCACCAGTGACTGCCCCTCTAACATAAAAGCTTCTGCGTCAGGGTGCCAATATTCAACCAAGGCATTCAATAGCCTAGGTTGTGCTCTCATGAAAGGACACAGAAAAAACTTGAGCAAGGCACATTACATTAATGCCTCCACAACGTTAGGGTCTTCCCAACTAGTGCGCTAATATTCTCATGCTCTCATTCTCTCCATTGCACATACATATTGCACATGGGCAAATTTTTAGAGGGTTAGGCCTTGCTTTTAAACTTTTTTTTTTTTTTTTTTTTTNTTGCACTCATTGGAGGGTCCACGCAGGTTATTGTGATGACAGTCACGTGTACACGTGCTCTAACATTAGACAGAGTGAGTGTACACGTGGGTTTTCATAAGATAGCCCGCATGGACCTAGGGCCGACCTTTTAAAGGTCGATGCCCCCCCCCAAAAAACCAAATTAAATGCATATATAAAGAATTAAAAGGAAAAAGGAGGTAGTTTATACTTACTTGGTCCAGATGGATGGTCGTTTCATCCACTGTAGCTCTCGGAATCACCACTTTTACCAAAGGGTTTTTTTTGCTCCAAAGTCAATTTCCAAATCAGCAATGGTGATAATGAGCTTCCAACTACTATTTATAGACTTTTTGGCCCCTTTTTGTTGCTTTTTTGGCCCCCCTTATCATTTTCTGTGAATTGAAAACCATTTAGAGTGATTCAAGAGTTTATATGGAAAGTTACGTTCAGGTATCAGGACATTTTTTGGAGTTTTGGGTCACTTTTAACCATCCGTGGGTAAAAATCTCAGATGGTCAACTTGAGCATATAAGTTAGGTTTCCATCCCTACTTTTGTATCTTGTTGTCTTTATCCCTTTGCCATAGGATCAATCCCACCAGGTTGCTACACGAAACCATCATTGATTCTTTAGAAGTGTCACGATTTGGTGGTAGAGCTTACCGGAACATGGATGCCCTAGGTAGATCCTGGTTGCATTATGGTGTCCATGTTGTCAGTAATGACTGTAGGATCGGGAATCCTTTTAGTTTTTCCTGATTACAAGTTTGAGCCTCATTTGCATGACTCTTTATCACTCTTGACCTCACGCTCGGGACTCCCAAAACATAACATGTGTTCTTTTAATCCCTTTTCAGACCCTCTACACATGAAAAGATTGTCGAGTGATCTTGTAGCCTTTCATGCTCGTTAAACTGAAATTTGAAGTCACGTCTATCCGGTGGTAGTTTACCCCTTTTTCGGTCCAGACGATCAATTGTACAAACAAAGGTATATTCTAGAGGCTTTGGATCCCTAGAAGAGTATTCACAGGTATAATTTTAACCCTTTTTCGGGCTTGAGGGACTAAATTTACGAAAAAGGAACCCCCACAGAGTCCATAGTTAAGCTCCTTTCAGACTCCCTAAAATTGAAAAGATCTCAAGTGACCTTATTCTTTCACACTCGTTAAAATGGTCCAGAAGAACATTCCTGACGAATTCCATAGTTAAGCTTTTTTCAGACTCCTTAAAAATGAAAAAAATACCGAGTAATCTTATCTTGATCACACTCATTAAAATGGTTTTGAATAGACATCTTGTCAGTGCTAGTTTACCCGTTTTTCGAAGCAACTAGACTACCTTCGAAAAAGGTACCCCATTGGAGTCTCCTTTTATGTTTTTTCAAACTCTCTAAATATGAAAAATCATCGAGCTTACCTTCTCTGGGCTCGTAGAACTTACATCGAAGGGCGTTACCATTGTGTGTCTTATTAATCGCATTTGCATACCTGTGTCTCTAGTCTATTGTCGGCTCCATGTTGCTCTCAACTAAACCATCTGAAGCATGCCTTATACGCAAGCCCTGTAGCACTTTGCCTCTACATCCTGACACCTTTGGCCCCAAGAGGGATTTTTCCCTAGTGTCCTTACTTTGAACATCAGTCTTATCCTTATGCCTTGAACTTGTATGTTTGCGACACTCATCCCTCCTTTGTAACGTAACATTTTTTTATTCTTTTTTCAAAATTATTGAAAAAGACAAAAAACAAATCAAATATACCCCAAAAAAGAGGAAGGGAAAAGTATTTTCTTGTATTGGCAGTACAATGAGTCGCCCTTGGATAAAGCACCCTGAGATTTAATATGACCTTAGGAAGTTGTTCCTACTACATTGAGTTGTGTCCTCCTCCATTTGGTTATTTTCCAAACATATGGAGAGTTTGCATTGCCTCCTGCCTCGTAAACTTATGTTAATGCCATGCTGCCTGAGTCTCATCTTTTGTCGTGCTATTATCCAAGGGAAGTTTTTCTAAGCCTGAGTCGTCCCCTCTACAGTTTGTCTCTTGCCCTCATGCCCGACCATCCTCAAAGTCCAATCAAGTCTTTGTTCGAAATCAATGAAGCCTTCAGTCTGATCATCAAGATTCTCTAGTCCATGACCGACAAGCCGTCAAAGACCTTTGGGTAGTGAAGTTGTACACTCATATTACACTCCTACCCATTTTTTGAAGATTTTGAATTTTTTACTTGAGCTCTGAAGACCTCATCTCCAACCATCAGGCCTTATCAGCTTCTAAAGGATGGATACCCTACATGTATATCGTTTTGATTTCAAGATGTAGCTTTGTTGTGTATTGCTCATGGCTACACTTTATATAGTTATATGACATGGATCTATAGTGTATTTGATTGGTATCCATGATTTTATTTCATCCCGAGCATGGGTATGCCTGCCTCGATGAGACAATTATTATTTTGTAGAAGGCACCTCCCGATTTTTGGTCCCTAGGCTCACTTGTTTGGAACGTTGGTGAATATTGTTGATGTATTTCAGCCATCAGATGCTCTTATGACCTCACACATTAGGGGGCATCTGTTATAACCCTAATTTGCACCAGACATAATTACCTAGAATTAGGCTATCTTAGATTCCTTTTTTTCCAAAACACTACTAAACAACTCTTCTTTAAAACCCCTTTCATAAAGGCCCATGTGCCCTGCTCCATTACTGCATGCATGTACACACTAGCTGACCCTAGACAACCCACGTGTACCTACAAAAGCATGAAAAAAGGAAAGTTGTTGATGGAACACACAAATTTGGGTAATTTAACTAAACCTTTTGGCCATGCATGGTCGGTCATTCGACCAAATACCTAGCTCCTTCTAACCTATGAAAGAAGGGGTAGGGGTCCCATTTGAAAGGAGGAAAATCATAGTAAAGAAACTATACCCGATTGAGCATTCCCTTTGTCCCAACCTTTAGCCATCCATGTAAAAAGAGAAGTATAGAAAAAAGCAGTTGGAAGACAGTGGAAGAAGAGCCCAGGACCAGGATCGAGGAGCAGTAGCCGACTTTATCATTGTAAGGTATCATTGTGAAGTTAATAAAAGAATTGTTTTTCCCGTCCCGCCATATGAGATTTTCATTATTTGAATATTGATTGTATGATTGATTAAATCTCTAACCCATTAGTTCATAGATCAAATGCATGTGGATTTCTTTGTTTGTCTTTTGGTGAATGCAGGTCAACATTAGGAGGAGAGTTGGAGTCAAAGAACGACTAAGCATGAAAAGGGATCGAAATCGAACATGAAAAATAAGGTACGTCAACTTAGTTTCTTGAGCCTTGTATTTACACATGAGTAATGGGGGTTTAGGCATGGGATGATGTTAAGAAGTAAGAATCTTTAGGTCATTTCTGCATGCATGATAAAAACCCTTAGTGCTAGTCCATAAGAGGGATTTCCCACCCACAACAATATTGTAAAAACAATATGACATAATTTTTTTACAAAGATTCTACTTCCTCTTCTCATGGATTGTAATATAAATGGCAATGTTTATCATTTGTTAGCTCATGAAACCCCTCCCCCTCTCCCAAGTATTGTGACACCTCACAATAAAATATATAGGGAACCAGTCAATTCTCCCAATAGACTAAGATTTACATTTTTCCAAGTGTAGAGATAAATTTCACACATTATTCTGGCAAGACGATTAAAATATGGCCCCACCTGTAGGACAAAACATCCTACATATAGTTAATAAGAGGTAGGTGAGAGAGGCTTAGGATTGTTTTAAAGTTAGTTCCCAATGGCAGATTGATGGAGTTCATTTACCTTTGCTTAACAATGCATACTTCTTTTCAGCTTTGCCTACAAGTAGTGCCGTACATCAACACAAGTTTTAAGATTTAGAAATTTTATTTATTGTTTGTCAGATCATCACCCTCGCTAGGTAGAATGCCCCTCTGCCAACAAGCTTGTTCAGTACTCTAACAGGTTTACCTAGTCATACCATAGGCTGACCCACTGCCATCAAACCTGTTGAGTATCCCGACGGGTTAGCCTCTTACACCCTTTTACAACAGAGACTAGTCCACCATATTTTAAGATTTGTGTATAAATATTGCTTTTTGCAAGAAGAATGGGAGGCAACTCTGAATTTTTTTATTTTGAACTGGGATGGTATTTAAGTTAGAGGATGACTCTTCTTTATGTATTCCTTATAGATTGTCCTAATGTAAGGGATACTTAAGTGGACGTAGCCTATCTATGATATGGTATAATCAAGCATTTTTAGTGTGTAGTGGATGGTACCATTGGAAAAGAACAAAAAGGTATCTTCAAGCTCTACTCACTTTATTCTTCTTTTTTAAAGCTATATTGATGTTTCCATGGCTAACTGTTAATCATACCTTATTGCTACTCTTTCCTAAAGATACTTTACTCACCCACTTAGGGTTCTTGGGGAAATTGTATGAGTAACCTCTAGGTTTGATAAGACAAGGTGTCACTTCCTTATATCATCTAGTGGTGGAGGTTATGAGAAACTACCATTAAAGATGCCTTGAGAGAAAGGAAGATAGAAATCTTGTAAAAATGGCTAATTTAAAGCAAGCATTTTCTAAGCATAATAAAAAGTCGTTGTCCAATTGATGCTTAAGCAGACAACAAAGTTCAAATATAGCAACATCTTCTTCTGAAGTAAAATAATTCCCTTTTTGTCTCCTTGAAGTTGTCCACTTGTAGTGAAATAAATACATGTAGAGATATCTAAAATTGTTTATCAGGAAAAACACACTTTAAATTATTTACATATGTACAATCAGAATTCATAAAAAGTTTCAAGAACAAGGGGAGGGAGAAGAAACTTCCCCATCCACCAAGGCCAATACCTTGTCGACTGACATGACCTGGAGAAAATCTTCTTTGGAAATGGATAAGTGGTAAATTTTAAGTTGGTGTCCATTCACTACGAAAGAGACTTGTCCATCATCAATTGTTTTTATCTTAACAACCCCATTATCATACACGATAACTACCTCATAAGGACCCAACCATCGAGTGGTAAGTTTGCCTTTAAAATTTTTGAATCGAGAATCAAACAACAAAGCCCAATCACCATGTTGAAATTGTTTCTTGTTAATAAATTTGTCATGCTACTTGCTCCTCTGGTTTTGAACTAAAATTGTCCATTGGATAACATCTTGTCTAATCTCATCCAATTCGTTCAATTTTAGGGCTCATTGTTTTTGTGCCTCATCTAGGTCTAATCCCAATTGTGCAGCAATACATAATGTCCTTACTTGGAATTCAATTGGTAGAAGTACTTGTTTTCCATAAACTAGTTCGTATGGGGTATGCCCAGTGGTGTTTCTCCAAGTGGTACGATATGCCCACAAAGCCTATGGAAGTCTATCAACCCAATCTCTATGGTGTAATTGGACAATTTTGGTTAAGATAGTTTCCAATACTTTGTTTGTTGACTCTACTTGACCATTAGCTTATGGGTGATATGGAGAAGACTTGCAATGCTTGATCCCATATTTTTCCATTAATTCAGTCATCAGCTTAGGATTGAATTGTGTGCCCTGGTCTATAACAATCTCACGAGGAAAACCAAAACGGGTAAAGATGTCTTCACAAATGAATTCAACAACAGATTTTTCGGTATCCCTAAACAAGTCTTTTGCCTCTACCCACTTGGTGACATAACCTGTACAAACCAAAATATAATTATTCTTATGAGACATGGGTGAAATTGGTCCTACAAAATCAAGGGCCCATTTCTCAAAAGGTTCTATCATAACTTGGGCACGTAAGGGAATTTCATCAGCTAATGTGGGTCTTCCTATCCTCTGACATCTATCACAACTTCTCACATATTTGACATCATCCTTAAAAATGCTAGGCCAATGGTAACCTGAATGTAAAACCTTATATGATGTGTGTTTGTCGGAAACATGTCCTCCACATGGTCCATCATGACAACTTCATAGGATTTCTGGTATCTCATCTTCCCGAAAACATTTACGACTAATCAAATCTGGTCCAGTACGAAAAGGGTCATGGCAAACCCAAGATTAGTTATCACTTTGCGTTATAATTCAACGCTTTTCATGAGGTGACAAATGAGCTGGTAACTTTCTAGTAGCCAAATAATTTTCCATGTCTACAAACCATGGGGTATTTACGGAGAGGGAAAAGAGATGTGCATCTAGAAAACTATCATCAACAGGAATATTATCACCCTCATGATTAATGCGCAAGATAAAATCAACTACTAAGTTCTCTTTTCCAGGTCGGTCAAGGATAGTGATATTGAACTCTTGTAATAACAGGAGCCACCTAGTTACTTGACCATTGGTAATGGGTTTATTCATGAGAAATCTAATGGCAGAGTGATCTGTATGTACAAATACCTCATATCCCGTGATATAATGGAAAAATTTATTGATGGCATGGACAACTGCCAAGAATTCCTTTTCGGTGACTATATAGTTTAACTCGGCAGGGGACAAGTTCTTACTCACAAAGTAAATGGCATAGGATTGTTGGTATTCTTTTTGTCCTAATACTCCTATTATAGTATCAGAGGGATCAATGGATATGTGAAATGGAAGGGCCCAATTGGGTCCCCTAAGAACTGGTGCCACAGATAATTTAGCTTTTAGAGTTTCAAAGGAGGTTTGACACTGATCAATCCAAATAAAATCAACATCTTTTGTAAGAAATCCAAACATTGGTGCAACAATCTTTGTAAAATTCTCAATAAATCGTCGGTAGTATCCAGCATGTCTAAGAAATCTTCTTACCTCTTTTTGAGTCTTTGGGGGTGGAAGTTTGATGATTACCTCAATCTTAGCAGGATCCACTTTAATCCCTTCAGATGAAACATGATGCCCTGAGACTACTCCTTCAATCAATAACATTTTACACTTTTCATGACTTAAGGATAGATTCATTTCTTGATATATGATAAGTACTTTCTTCATATTATCTAGGGCTTCCTGATAAGTATTACCATATACTATAAAATCATCCATATACACTTCCAGATAATCATGAATGAGGTCAGAAAATATCCCTAATATTTCTCGTTGAAATGTGTCAGGAGCATTACACAAACCAAATGGTAAGACCCTATAGGCATAGGTGCCCCAAGGACAAGTAAAATTAGTCTTGTCCCGATCCTCAGGTGCTATGATAATTTGGTTGTATCCGCTATATCCATCCAGGAAGGAAAAGTATCACTTCCCTGACAAGGTATCCAAGACTTGGTCAATGAAGGGAAGAGGAAAATAATCCTTAAGAGTGGCCTTATTAAGTTCTCGGAAGTTGACGCAAATTCTTCATTTTCTGGTTACTTTCTTTGGAACCACTACAAGCGAGGTTACCCATTTACTGTCAGAGATTGGATAAATAAAACTGACATTCAATAGTTTTTGTATTTCTTCCTTTACTATATCCTTTAGTGTCAGATTCATCCTTCTCTGGGGTTGCCTAACAGGTGTTACTTATGTCTGGGTATATATGTGATGAATGCATGTGTCAGGGTGTATACCCTTTATATTAGTATATTCCTTGGTGAATGCCCCTAATTGTTCTTTATGGACATTTACTAATTGTTCTTGTTGATCTGCATCTAGTCCAGAATTTATATGTAGGAATTTCCCAGGACTAATCTCATAAGGCATGGTATAAGATATGGAAAATTCATCTATGTCAAAAATAAAAGATGTTGAAGACAAAGTTGATGGGTCCAATTGTTCCTGAAATTATTCAACAAACAGGTACTCAAATTGGGGAAAATATTGTGGAAAATGAACACACATGATTGCATAAATAAATTGATTTAGCACATTTTCCATTGTTTGCTCCTGAAGTTCCCATGAATGATCACTCGGCAACATGGGTTCTTCCCAGTTCTCATTCTCATATGGCATTCAAGCCACCATAGATTCTCCATAACAGGTTGATCTGGTGGGTATATGGTAAGCTTGTGTATAGAAAGTCCATTAGAGATAGTCATTTCACCTTCTCTATAGCCAATAAATGCATTGGTTGTGGCCAACCAAGGTGTTCCCAAGATAACGAGATGCCCTTTAGCATGATCCTTTGAATGAATGACAAGAAATTCTATTGGATAATCCCATGAGGCTAATGTAACTATGATATCATCCAAGATTCCTTCAGGTATAAATTGTGTCTTATCTTCTAACTCCAAAATAGTTGGGGTAGGTCTAAGGAGGGGTTTCAACTGTAATTCCTCCAAGGTGGTAACAGTCATAACATTAATGGCTGCCCCTAGGTCTATGACAGTATTTTCGATGGGAACCTTATTAATGGTTATTATTACTATGGGGTTCCCTGGGTTTGCATACTTTGTGACCCTAGGTTGCTCTAATATGTATTCAGACAATTCTCCTATCAAATGTGTTGTTGGAGGATCTTTCTATTTCCTACCTGGTTTATTGATACACAATTCCTTGATCACCTTACTATAAATTAGAATGTCCTTCATGGCTTGTAACGGGGGAATTTTGATAGAGATATTCTTCAATCCATTTAAAATGTCAAATTTTGATCGAATCGTTGATTTCTCAATTGCTAATCTTTATGGATAAGGAGGGGATTTTGTAATCTGTAAAGATTCACTTTGGGGAATTTATGCTCATGGTCTTTAGGAATAATAACATCTTCCCACTTAGTGTCATCTGTGGTTTGTTTGGGAGTTTCATCTTCTTCTTTTTCCAGGATGACTATTGAAGGCCTCTGTCTATCCATAAATTTTCCCGACCTTAGTTGAATTTCATGTAATGGAACAAGAGAAATAACATATGCCGGGAAGGTTTGTATCTCAACATTGTGAAGAGGTTGAGTTGGTTTGTTATTCAAGTTAGGCACCAATTGTGTTGGTAATAATGTTGGTCTTGGGGAACTTGTATTTTGAAATTGCTAGGGTTGTTGTGGAATAGGAGGTAAAGGTGGGGGAACAAAACCAGGCAAAAGTTGTTGGATGTTCAATGGAAACTATGGGTAAGGATGAGTGGGCATAAGAACATGTGGAGCCTGAGTGTTTCCTTGGGTATGCCCTCCTCTCCATCCTTGTAGCCAGGGGTGGTGTGAAGCATACTGTGGAGACCCATCTTTCCAATTTGGTGAGTTCCATTGTTGTGGTTGTTGATAATAAGGTGGAAATTGAGGTGGTAGATCCTGGCATGTACGTTGACTCCTAGGCTGCCATGGCCTCCTAGGTACATTAGAAGATTCCCCAGGATATCCACTTTTGTAAATGGCTAATAAAATGGGCAATGATGGGAATTTTTCAGTTGGATGGTCTTCAGTACGGAAGCCACAAACTGAAATGTTGTCTAATGGGCATTCCCTTGAGGAATGCTTCCTCCTGCACCTTGGACAAAATATGCACATTGTTGCATTCTCTTCCTCCTGCTTCTTATTAATATTTAGGGTGTTCAAATAGGAACCTATTGTACTTAGGATATCGATTTTGAAGTTCTCCAATGGATTTCCTATCTCTACCCTTGTAATACCACTAGAACTAACTACTTTTAGGTTTCTACTATAAGGATCTTGAACACTCTTTCCATTTTTGGTCCTACTCCTCAAGTAATTTCTACACATTTCACAGATTTTAGTGAATGGTTTATGGGAGATGTCACCTAATGCCATCAGGATAAGTGTCTCTAGATATTCTTCCAAAATTCCTTTAAGGAAAAGAGTCTTGACTGCATCATCTAGAAGGTCATGGTATTTTGATTTATGTGAGGTATAAGTGAACCGTTCAATGTAATCTTCAAGACTCTCATCCTCTAACTGTTGAATTTTAAAATATCATTACGAGAATACTTGGATTTGCAATAGTCTTGGTATCTCTTAAGAAATATAGCTTTCATATGTTCTCAAGACCTAATACTGGACTCTCCTAACCCCATGAACCATCTTAGTGCAGAATCCTTGAGAGTGGCAGGAAAGAGTTTTAATTTCTGGGCATCTTGCAAGTATTTGTAGCTTCTACACAAGATGTCAAACTCAAATAGGAAGGTATCTGGGTCTTCACTGCTCTTACCATAAAAGGTGGGCAGTCTAGAGAGTGGAATGTTCTTCATGTTGACATTTTGTGTGGTATCCAAAATTGGAAACCCAAAGGTGGTTTTTATTTTATTTCCAACTTCTTCTCCCTCATCATGTCTCACATGGTTGTGATCCTCCTGATCATCCATATTGATTTGATTCCCAAAGAGAGAATACCTTAATGGTTTTATCCTTGAAGATAACAAAGTGTCCCAAGGTTCTTTTCAAGGAAGGGCATCCCCTCGATAGGAAGGTTTATCTACTATTTGGATGTCCAGGACTTTACTCGAGCATGTTGAAACTATTGGTGCCAAAGTTTTTGTTTCAATGTGGGATACAAATATATTGGTTGAACTACCAAAAAGAGCATTCACCTATTCAAGGTCAATGATATCTACAAAGTCAGAGTCCCCCAATGGTGGTGAAAAGGAAAAGGTTGTGTTGGTTGGTTCTGATGAAGGCTCAAGTGATCTTGCCTCCTGTTACACATTATTTTCATCATCCCTATGACCGTTAATAATGTAAACCTATATGTAGTCTTCAGAGGGGTCAGTGGCCTGAGTTCCTGAAGAAAGAAGGGAGAAAAACTTTTTCTGAGAAAAGAAGTTGTATTTTCCTTTGTAAAAAACCTATAAAAAGGAAGTTTACAGGCTGCATTATAGCTAGGCTACAAGAATGCCTGATTCTCATAGGTTGTGCCATAGCTAGGTTGCAAGAGGTTCGCAGGTTGCTCTATAGGTAGGGTGCAAGAATCCTTACACATGGGAAAAACGAGTGTTTTCATGAATCTTCTAGAAGGAGAAACTTCCATGGTGAGGTGGCATCCGAATGGTTTGGATCTTACTCACTTTCATGATTTAGTGGGATCATCCTAACCTCCTCACCTTATCCTCTTCAGCTTATAAAAGGAGAGGAGCTCTCATGGAGAAGGGATAAGTTGGATTTGGCTTGGAATTATTATCTTGGTTAGAGTGGTTTTGAGTTTTACCTTTGTCAAGATAGATTGTGAATATTATCAGATCTATGCTCTCATAATTCTTGGAGTGAAAGTGTGTGGGGAATGAAGGACGGTTGGAAGGGACCTTACGACATCAAGGCCATGGTTATAATATCTCTTTCACATTTAATATGATACAGTAATATGATTCTTTCCTATAAAGCTTGTTGTGTTTTATTGTATGATTCCTTGATCACATACATAGGTTTATATTAAGTTTATGCTATTTCTATCACTTTGGTTGGTTGCGTTCTTTTGCAAGTTCATCATTATATGAGCATTGGAATGGAGATAGGATGGCGATGGTGAGAGGAAGTGGTGTTTAAATGGCATGTCACCCATCCCTCTTTAGTTAGTAAATTCAATATTTAAAACTTAAGGAAAGCATCATGTTCTGGTGTGTTTTGTTCTAGATCTAGGTGGATCTAGGGAGATCAGTTAGTGTCTGCACCTACTGATTTGTCCGATAACAAAATTGGTGACTCCACTGGGGAACGAATTGTTTCCTAGTTAGTCTAGTTTCCCTTGATTTTATTGCTTGTTTTCTGGTCTCTGAGTCTATGGGAGATCCATCCAGACTCTCTAGATCTGAAAGTTCACTCAATTTTTTTGTCTTTTTTCCAAGTTTTTCTTGATTACAAACCTTCTCGCACTGTACCTCTCTGTGGCCTGCGAGAATCACTGAATTTCGCACCCTACTATATAATCCAGTGTGAGATGTTTGCACCCTACCTGTGTCCATCCTGCGAACTCCACTGATTTTCGCACTCCACCCTATAGCTAGGCTGGGAACCCATTTGAAATTTTTTGGAATTAGGCTTTCATATATTTTTATGCCCAGTTTTGCTTTGATCAGCTGGATTGAACTTTTGGAGTCTATATTGATCTATTTACAGTCTGCTTGACATTCTTTGAGTTGCTTTTAGCCATCTTTGCTTTGTTTGGTTTTGAAGGATTAGTCTCTTTCTTTGAGTGTCTTTCAATTCCAAAGCCTGTGTTTTCTTTATAATTGTTTAGGGAAAGATCAGATTTCTTTTGAATAGTTCTCTTTAAAAGAAAACTTTTAGTTTGGGTTTCTTTGTTTTAAGAAAGTTCATTATTGCTTTTAGTGAAATTTTTTAAACAAAAAGATTTAATTTCTTGCTTTAAATTGGATTGGGGGCATCCTTGCATTTGAAGTAGTGGAATTGCATGATTCTTGGCATTTTTTGATCTTAAATTATGAAAAAATTTCCCCCTCATGGCCGGGGGGGCCATGAATCGTGCATTGGTGTACAATCTTTTTTGCTCATTTCTTGAGAATATCGATATTGATGAGTTTTAAGATTTTCGGACATTGTGCATCTGGGAATGATAAATGTTTTCTCCTTCTCGTAGCATAGCTTTCATCGAAGTGAAAAGATTGCATCTTCGTCTCTTTGCATAACTTTCAAGTCGGTCAAAACACCATATTGTCCATGCCATTTTCCTTTTGAGTAACAACAACCATAAAATAAAGCTCTTATAAAAATTGATTAGACATTTTTATCTTTTTTGGTAGCAAACCTATATTAAATTAGTCATAGGGCTTTGGAATAGGTGTGGAAGATAACTTTCCAAAGTTGCAAACAAACATAGAATCTTGAGTTAGGGAGCAGTTAAATCCACTTATTACATTTTTTCTTGGGAAGCCCTTCTAACACAAGGGTCAATCACGAGGTCGCATTGAGATTTGCAAAGTTACTCACCCTGCTTTGTTGGTCTTGGTGTAGGGATTGCACGTATTATGGGGTTCATTTGAAGGTATACCCACAATGATGAGTGGAAGCCTTTCAAGTTGATTTCGGGCTAGATACCCTGCCCTTGCATGTGTATCAGACTGTCAATTGTTTCCCCAAGCATCACTATAGAAATAGGTAACCTTAGTGGCCTATCTCTCTAGGTTCTTTACACGAGGTGACTTTGGAGGGGCAAGTCTTCATGGTACCTAGAATCGACATTGGCCAAACTCACTCGGGCTCCTTGGAGGGTATACCCATGATTATGTGTGGGAGCTTGCACCAGGGTGTAAGTCCATTAAGCAGGTCATCAACATAACTTTTCCACCCGCTCTATCTCAGCCCCTTCTTACATTGTTCCTGCGACGTTGGATTTCATCACCAACTAGTGCATTCATTGTGAGAAGGTTTTGTTTACTTGCTTGCTTACTAGATTTTTAGCGTGTGTTGTTTTCTTTCCTTAGAGGACTCTAGATTGGAGATTTATTTAATGGCATCAGTTCCCAGAATGACCAATGAAGGAACCCCTGCTCCAGGGGAACCTTTTATTTTTCCTTCTTATGGAAACATTGGTCCTCCTCATATTGCTACTTTGAACCTTCCAGATCTCACAATTGGAATACCAGTATGGTTTTTTTTCACTCAATTAATCCCGAATGCAGTTAGTCTTCAGTCACAAGCACTTTGCCCCATGAGCATCAACCTCATGTTGATCCTTCACCTTCTTCACCAGTAAGGTATTATTCACCTTCTTCGCTAGCAAGGTCGCCTTCTGTTTCATCTTCTTTGTCGAGTGAAAGTTTTGAAGCTAGTAACCCAGTGAATAAGAAGAAGAAGAAAAGAAAGAATAAGAAGAAGAAAATTAAGCAAGGATCCAAACTTCCAACCATTGTCAAATATGTTGGAAAACAACTAGTTATGGTTAATCGTGTTGGGAGTGTTGATGATGTCAAGATCACACAAACAACTCATAAGCCCAAGTACCCTTGCAGGATTTATAAGGGTAGCCATCTTAAGGATTGCCTTGGTCTATCCAAGGTTATAGAAGCTTTGTCTACACACCCTCACCAAGTTGTGTCATCAGCCTCTAAACAATATGTTGATGACCTCCCGTCAACTAGTCAAGGTATCGTTGAGAAGAAGAAAAGTAGAGTCAAGTTCACGTGTATGTTATACAAAGGGAGTCATCTAACTCACCTTTTCCCTCATATGGAAGAAGCCTCAAAATTCCTGGAAGACATACCTGTTTCACAGCCTCAACTTCCAGCCGCTTATTGCAAGCTTACTCTTGACCCTCCTATAGTTGATGGAATGATCAATCTGGTTCCCTCGTCGGTGAGTCTGGTTGATCAAGTGGTCAATCTAGTCACATCCTTAATTGAACTAGTTGACAAAGTGGTTGATCTGATCCCATCCTCAGTCGATCCCACTCTCCCGTTAGAGAGTGTCACCCAAGTGGTCGATCCATTTCCATCCGTCGACCCCATTCTCTCCTTGGAGAATGAAACTCAAGTGGTCAATCCGATCTCTCCATCAGTCGATCCTACTCTCCCTCTAGAAAGTAAACCCGATATTGCCCACATTTTTCTCGTTGATATAGAATCTCCCATGTTGAGGGGTATTCCTCCTTCTCCCATAGGACCCCCTCCAAGTAATGAGGCCATCTATTTTGATTGGGGTGTGCTAACTGGACCTCGTCTTCCCTCTTGCATTCCTTTCCAGATTACAGTACAGGTTTGTGGTCGGGACGTTCCTCAAACATTGATAGATGAAGGTTCGTCTGTTAGTATTTTTTCCTCTATTGCTTGGCAAGCTTTGGGTTGTCCTCCACTTGCACCGGTTACGTAAAATCTGTTAGCTTTTAACAAAAGAACTAGTCAACCTTTAGGGACCCTTCCTCAGTTTCCTGTAACTTTGGGAGGGAAAATTGTCTTTATTGCTGTTATGGTAGTCCAAGACCCCTTGGATTTAGCCTTACTCCTTGGGCAAGATTATGTCTATGCCATGAAAGCTATTGTGTCTACTCTTTTTCGTGTGATATATTTCCCTCACGATGGACGAATTGTGACTGTTGATCAACTTTCATTCATTGACCCCACCTGGATTGCCTCCCTGAATGGTTCTTATATGCAGACAGTATCGCCCCTGCCACAAGTCAATTATGTGGCATTGTCACCCATGGCTTCAACTTCTGATGACTTAGATCCAATAATTGACATGGTGATCTCTTTGATAGGGTTGTTAGAGCCTGATCTCTTTACTTCTGTCGCGACCCTCGACATGGTGTCCTTCCAGAGTGTGTTTCTTCCTTCCAGTGAAAACCTCTTGGAAGCCATGACCGAGTTTTTTCCCTTGACATGGTGTCATTCCGGAGCATTCCCTCTTGGAATCCATGATCAAGAAGAGAGTCGAGGATAGTTTTTGCATCTCTGAGGAAACCTCGTTAAAAAATGAAACAAAGGTCTTTGAGCATGATTTTCTTATTTCAAGCTCGTTAAAAAATGAAACTAGTTACGAGGATAGTTTTTCCGTCTCTCTGGAAACCTCGTTAAAAAATGAAACAGAGTTTACGAGCATAGTTCTTGTTTATGTGCCAAGCTCATTAAAAAATGAAATAGTTTTCCCCCTCTCCATTTGGGTCAAGTCCTATGTCTAGTATTTGAAGCTTCATTTCATTCATCTTTGCAGTTGGATGAAACGAAGCTTGGGGGACATTTCTTACAGCCTCTAGACTTCATGATGAAGTTAGAGCTACTAGCTTCTTAAGCTAGGGGCTAAGTACCAACCATGCATTGGGAAGTCGAAAGCATAGTTTTCTATGGTTCAAGTTTGTGTAAAAATGAAACCAGCTACCTCAAGCATAGTTTCCTCTGGTTCAAGCTTGTGTAAAAATGAAACCAGGTCCAAGCATAGTTTTGTTTAGTTTTTAAGCTTGTGTAAAAAATAAAATATATCCCAAGCATAGTTTTGTTTTGTTTTAAAGCTTGCGTAAAAATGAAAAAAATCTCGAGCTTAGTCTTTGTTCTTTCTCATGCTCGTAAATAAATGAGACTAAGTTATCGATCTTAGTCTTTGTTCTTTCTCATGCTCGTAAATCAATGAGAATGTAATCGAGTATACTTTTATCACTTTTTCATACTCGTAAAGGTTATACAAAAAAGGAACCCCCTAGAGTTCCCTTTAAGCTCTTTTTAGAATCTCTAAACATGAAAAGATTGCCAAGCGATCTTGTTCTTTTCACACTCGTTAAAGTATTTGAAGAAAACGTCTATTGAGCGATAACTTATCTCTTTTTCGGTCTCATCAGACTACTTTACGAAAAAGGAACTAAGAGAGTTCTCTTTAAGTGTTTTTTAGACTCTATAAACATGAAAAACCTTGGAGTTTTCTTTCTTTGGACTCATAAAACAAACATTGAAAGGTCCATATGGGACCGAACCACTCCTTCCTAGGGTTCGTTAAAAATACTCCAAAGGATGAGATTATATCGACAAGTATATGTTATGCTCCTCAAGCTTGCATAAAAATAAAGAGGTACTTGCCAGAAACGGTGGGGGAAAAATTGGGAAAGAAATGTGTCTAAACATGTATTCCATGGAAAAGTCACTTTTGAACATGACACCCTTTCACTCGCCTTGTGTCTAGGTTGGAAAATCCACTTCTCTCATGATCATACTCCTATAAGATTACAAATTGGTCTGTGATCCTTGTTGTTGAGCCAGTATTTCCAAGACAATTGTCGTGTCATCAATATGTGCAAAGAGAAATTCAACCCGGAAAGCCTTCTATTGTGTCGGCCATTTATGCAGTCCTTAAATCCTTCTATTGCGTCGACCATCCTTGAGTCAGTTCTGAATCACTTGTTACTCTGATCTACATCTTGTTACTTGTTTCATGTCATTGATGTGGGATACATTAAGGCCCTCTTGTGACGAGTCTTTTCCTGTTGACTTCAACTCATTATCCAGGAATTAGACTTAGAAACTAATTAGTACCTTGGAACTTACATGCCTCAATGGAAGGTTTCCTCTCTTTTGACAGTGCATTTTCATTATTGACCCCTGATCGGGAGATTTCGCTGAGTGTTTGACTTCAGCTCATTAATTCACATTCGTTGGATTGTACTAGTGTACCTTGGGATTCATTGACATTAATGGTGATTTCCTTCGTGCTTGTTAACATTATACACTAATGACTGGTAATCAAGTGGTTTCTACCATGTTTGACTTCAACGCATGTATTCACATGGTTAGATTCGTACTATAGAGTGGTGGAGATGAAGACCCTGGATCTTTTTCAGACAGATTCAGGTTGCGTTGGAGTATATTTAGTTTGTACTATTGCATAGATCCACATTGTATGTCTCATGGCTATGTTCAAATTTGAGTCTTTAACGCATAGATCCACAGTGTATTTTTGGTGGCTATGTTCAGATTTGAGTCATATTGGCATGGATCCACAGTGTATGTTTGGTGGCCATGACCTTTCTTACTTGACATGGATCTTCACATGTCGGCATTTATGCTTTGAGTCATTTGTATTATGAGTATGGGAATTCCTACCTTAGTGATGATATATTATTGTACTGTTTTTACGTGTTTGTTCGCAGGTTTCTGACCGACTGTTCCTTGTTCCCTACACACACTCGACAAAGTATTTCAGCTATCACTCTATTCTAACTTCATACTTTGGGGGGATCTCTGTTACACATTATTTTCATCATCCCTATGACCGTTAATGATGTAAACCTATCTGTAGTGTTCAGAGGGGTCAGTGGCCTGAGTTTCTAAAGAAAGAAGGAAGAAGAACTTTTTCTGAGAAAAGAAGTTGCATTTTCCTTTGTAAAAACCCTATAAAAAGGAAGTTTGTAGGCTGCATTATAGCTAGGGTGAGAGAATTCCTGATTCTCATAGGTTGCACCATAGCTGGGTTGCGAGAGGTTCATAGGTTGCTCTATAGGCAGGGTGCGAGAATGCTTACACATGGGAAAAATGAGTGTTTTCCTGAATCTTCTAGAAGGAGAAACTTCCATGGTGAGGTGGCATCTGAATGGTTTGGATCTTACTAGATTTTATGATTTAGTGGGATCATCCTAACCTCCTCACCTTATCCTCTTCATCTTATAAAAGGAGAGGAGCTCTCATAGAGAAGGGCTAAGTTGGATTTGGCTTGGAATTATTAGCTTGGTTAGAGTGGTTTTGAGTTTTACCTTTGTCAAGATAGATTGTGAATATTATCATATCTATGCTCTCAGAATTCTTGGAGTGAAAGTGTGTGGGGAACGAAGGACAATTGGAAGGGACCTTACGACATCAAGGCCATGGTTGTAATCTCTCTTTCACATTTAATATGATACAGTAATATGATTCTTTCCTATAAAGCTTGTTGTGTTTTATTGTATGATTCATTGATCACATAAATAGGTTTATATTGAGTTTATGTTATTTCTATCACTTTGGTTGGTTGCGTTCTTTTGCAGGTTCATCATTGTATGAGCATTGGAATGGAGCTAGGATGGCGATGGTGAGAGGAAGCGGCGTTTAAATGGTATGTCACCCATCCCTCTTGTAACATACCTCCTCATTACGACAACAACTCTGATAACAGGTGCAATTTTTTTTTTTGTTTAAGGTGTTCGCGCATGTGTAAAAAGGAACAGACACACTTGACTCTACGTCGCCACCCGACAACTAACAAGACGCAACCCTGATGATCACAACAAGAATACATAAGGTGCACAATAAGTAACTGCAAATGTGTGACGCCACACTGGGTTATGCATAGTACGAACACAGAAGGAAGAATCCATAGTAGTATATTTTACCATTTCTACACAGGAAAGCAGGGCGTTTAATCTTGGTTCTCTGCTCCGGAGAGAGAGAAGGTCAGATAGGCTCCTGGCCGATTTCTCAGGCAGAAACTAGTAAATTTCTTCAGGTGTGTTGCAAGAGTGGAAACCCTACCTTTAAAGGGCTCGAGACTCTTGATACGGCATTGGATTCTTTACACAGAAAAAAAAAATCACACACAGACTTATGGACTAAGGCTACCTGTAGGTGGCTACATCCCGCCCGACAAACTGACCAAGCAATAAAAGGATTATGACCTCACACCACACAAGGTATCTGAACAACCCATCCTCTAGGGAGGCACAAGTAAGACAGACTCCGACATTGATCGTCCATGATTAAGACTTAATGACATAATCACAGACCAACTACTTCATTTAACATTCATTAATCCCCGAGTTACCAACCCAGTCTTAAATAATGTACACTAATTAATTGCAAAACCCTGTTACTGAATCATAATGAAATTACCATCACATCACCATAACATAACCATAACATCGCCTTCTCCATCACAATATCATTGCAATTAAAATATTGATGACCCTTCCTTTTGTTTAATATTAATAACAATAGGACAACCAAACCTAACCATAAATAACCATGTACTTTCTTTTATAAATAGACTGGTATTGTAATTAAAACTAAGAATGGATTTTCCTTACAAAACATGGTAAATAAATAAAAATCGATGTTTAACATAATAATTTAAAATCAAATGAAATACATAATGTAGTCGGATTGTAGTGAATTTCATATCAATGTAAATTGAACTAAATAAGGCTTTTTATTACAGAACATTGGAAAAATAGTCGATGGTTAACTTAATAATTTAAATCAAATGAATTACATAATGTAGTCGGATTGTAATAAATTTCATAACAATGTAATTGAACTAAATAAGGGCATTTTATTACAGAACATTGGAATTAGAATAGTTGATGTTTGCCATAAAAATTAAATTCAAGGGAACATATTATAACTGGATGGTAGCAGAAATTCCTTTTTATTGTAAATCATGTCATTTATTTTCACTGGAATCATAATCGTTTAACTACGCCTGAAGATCATAATTTGTTCACCATATGATAAATTAGTATTGTACTTAACTAAAAAAAAAAGATTTTTCAACAAAATCATTGCAAATTGAATCAATCGATGAGGAATCATAAAGATTGGAATCAAAGGGAAACTTGGAGAAGGAGATCCCACGAGGGAATCCATGTGGTCTGAGAAAAAGGGCGGTCTACTAAGGTTTCCCTCCCAAGAAAACTGATAAATAAATAAAACCACATCTAGGCAGTAAATGAAGGTCGCTGCCTGGTAGTTATCAGGAGTTGGTGCGCATCACCAGGTGGCCGGAATTATCACCGTGGGATCGACATGATTGTAGGCGGTAACAACACATACTCTCACTGGTGTAAACCCGGTGAAGTCGTTGTTCTAAAACTATTTTTGAATGGAAGGTTAGGTTCGAGTGATTAAAAATAATAAAAAGAAAAACTTCCAATGCAGAACGCGTCCCTCCCAAACACAGCTACCAACGCGCCACTGCTTGAGACGTATTTAATATATATATCATATATATATTACACCAAATCATGTGCCAACCAAACTGTAATAATCCAAGCCATATATCCATATATGGTATAACAAATCACCCCAAAAATGTGCATGGGAGGAGAACCCTGTGGGTTTGACCCCTAGACTTCCACCCCCAATACATCCACAGCTACCAACGCAGAGGAAACTCAACGCTATCAACAATTTTATAAGCAAAAAGGAGGGCCAACAACACACCGTCAGGAAATTGCGGCAACGTTACACAGACTGAAGGCGAGACGTGGGCACTCTACGGCCATATATTCATGGTTTCCAGCCACGATGGGCGCAGCAGGCAAAGGGCGTTCGACTGGGAGCCAACCCCGCATGCAGCACAAGGGGATCATGCAGCACTGCCCCGTCACAGTCGTGGGAACCCCAACACACAGTCGACCAGTCTTACTAGACGCAGGGAGGTCATCACACAGTCAGGTCATGGTTTAACGACGCCAAGGTGAAAGAAATTTTTCGTGATCAGAGGGCATTGTGTCTGAATTTCTTTAATCAAGGGGAATCTAAGGTAAAAAGAAAATGCTTCCACAGGAGTCGTGAGAGATCTACTCAACACATAGTACAGTAAACCACCGGGACGTATCACATTCTAAATTAGCATTCTGGCAGTCTGGGTCTATGGACTTGTGGCTGAGCCAACACCGGGAATCAATCAGCTGACCAAAAGTCAATACGAGGATTGGCTATGCGATTCACCCCTAAGACCAAAGCACATCCGAAGGGTTGAGGACAAGGTTATTTCGATGGCTAAACTAGGTAAAAATCAAGCAAGGGTTGTGGCTGTCAAGGAAGCCTTACTGTCAACAAGGGTAAAATGAGTGGGGTGACGATGAACACATATTTGCGTTGACCAGATACAAGGACATAAAAAAAAACTAGAAATCAAGACTGTAGCAGAGAGTTATACAACTTAACATCTATTTTTTTTCTTTTTCTTCCCAAAATGCGCGCAGATCCGCATAAACCCTTAGTACTTTTTAAGTCATGAAAATTCTAACAAGATGTTAGGACCACATATTGCACCTTTTTGCCCATACTTTTTATCATTATTATACCCTTCATCACTAGTGTTTAGACTCATAATATCACTACATCTGATCATTCCAAGGTATACAATGTCCTTTCTCATTATTATATGCTTAATCT
>ML792217.1:171039-214576 GCA_009831015.1 Picea engelmannii | reverse complement strand
TCTTTACTACAACACTAAGTGCTTTTGGAATTGAGCATATATAGTGCGTGGCTATCTTTGAAACAAAAGACTTCCCTGGGTTGATAATTTATGTTTCACTTGGTTGTTTAAAATTAATTAAGCAATTATAGTGACCAACACAAGACATGCATTCCGACGGGTAAGATTCAGTCATTTTAGTCATAAAATTCCAGAAATTGAACAGACAACAAATTAGTTATAATTTCAACATAAAATTTCGATCATAAGAAAATTTCCAGATGCAAAAATTCAGGAGATGGCTCGGACATGTTAACTAATCCATTTACATCCACTCATAAACCACCTACAGATTTAAGCATACATTCTACACTATCTTTCATTCTACTGAAGGGCGTACCTTTTCATGTTTGCCTCCTCTGAAGGTTTGTCCGCACGCTCCGTGCAATCCTTCTCGCCGACTGTCGAGACCTCACTGGTACCTCCCAGCCAATCGCTAGGGGTACTCTGCTTCCCCCTTAGCCCCCCGAGCCGCAAAGGGGCCACACAAATCCAGAAGGTATGCCTAGCTTCCCAGCTTGCCTCACAAGGCTAAGCTACCACTCCAATACAAGCTGAGAAATTCCCAACTCCTCACAAGCAATCAGTTCAGTCTCAATTCGACAGCATAACGATATCCTAACCCTAACCCTCCTTTTCTTTTTTATAGTGTTTTGAGACCCACGCTTGCCCTAAATCACATTTAATTTAAGTTTTAATGAAAACCCTCTAAAAATTCTCTATCTTACAAGTGTCACTCATCCCCCACGTTTTTCCAAAATTATTTTCTTAACTTACTAATTGCCTAAGTTTCATTTATTACTTAATTTCCCTATTTTTATTAATCCCTTCATTTTTTTTTTTAAACCAAAAAGGTAAATGCGCTAATTAATCTTTTCATTTTATTTTTAAATTCATAACTTTTTATACTCCCGCACGTTAAATAATTTTATTACTTATTAATTGTATATGTTTCCTTTATTACTTTGTTCCCTATTTTTATTAATCCCTTCTTTTCTTTTCTTTTTAAACCAAAAAGGTAAATGCGCTAATTAATCTTTTCATTTATTAATTATTTAATATCTTTTGTTCTTCCACAAGTTAGGAATTAATTTCTTCTTTGTAAAATTTTAAAACTATTAGTTTTAATTTAAATCTTACCCTCGTCATCACCCCAAGAATTTTATGAAGACCCAACTATTACTTAGGTGGGTTTTTGTTTAAATTGTTATTTTTATTCCAGGGTCTGTTCTTAAGGTTAGACTAAAATTTTACCCTAAAAGTTTTAGACTTAGTACTTAGATTTTGAACTGGGCGACACTGGGTTAGGGAAGTTGTTTAAGAATTTCTTAAGGCGTTATTGTCTTAGGGATATTTAGGTTTGTTTCCTTCATCCACATCATTGCGGCGTGCCCTTCAGGACGCACCACGTGCTCCAAGGTTGCCACTCGCCTCGTTCGTTTCCTTTGCGTGACGTGCCCTTCAGGATGCACCATGTGCTCCAAGGGTACCACTCACCAACTTGACTGATTGGTAGACATCTATAACCCATGGAGTCAATACTCCACCAGGTGAACTTGTGGGAGACTAAGGGCTCTAAGGAATAAGGCCCCCGCCTTATTGCATGCCCTTTAGAATCATCGTGAGTGACTGTCGCAGTCTGCCCTCACAACATCATGGATCCTCTCGAACTAGGTAATATTTAACCTATAGTTCGAGCCACGGCGGGAGTGCTAGTAGGCTGTGGCAGGGCTGCTATCCACACCTCTCCCTCAACCTCTCTGGAAATCGTGTGTGGCCCCTTTACTCCATATATGAGTCTAGTCGGCAAGCTATCGTCAGCCTGTATCATCAAAAAACGTGTCAGGACATGTCCATATCATATCATCAAATCAATGAAATATCACAGTAAATACATCAACCCAAATAGCACACTCCCTGACTCAATCCGGAGTCCAAGGGGTTCCATCGATGCCTCAACATCCTCATGGTCCAAAACCCTACACACTCAGTAAAACCGAGTCAATAGCACCTGTCTATGTCAAGTCAGTAAAACATCAAGTCATCTATCATAACACATCATAATCAAGGATAAATGTTTTAACATCATAAAAGTCCAGATCACTTGCAAGCAAGTGTCCTCAAAAATAAGTTTTCTCAGTGCGCCAGAGCGGGATGTTACACCTCTTTAGTTAGTAAATTCAATATTTAAAACTTAAGGAAAGAGTCATGTTCTGGTGTGTTTTAGGTGGATCTAGGGAGATCAGTTAGTGTCTGCACCTACCGATTTGTCCAATAACACCTCCTGTCCCACTATTGTTGATGTCTCAATTTTCTTCTCTATAGTTTCCTTAGTTTTTGTCTCTTCTAAGACTTTTTTATCTCTTGGGGTTGAGCTATCCCCTACTTTCCGGTATCGTTCTGCGGAGTTTATGGGTGGAGTGTTCCTTCCTCCAAAAAGGTTAGAAGGAACCTTGATCAAAATTTTTGGTTTGGTTTTGATATATCTTCCCTTTTGGTCCCTAGGTTTGTTCATGAAAGCAATACAAAAAGAAAAAAATACCATTGGGTTTGGGGGAACCTGCTATAACAAATGTACAGGTTCTTACCTCTCATCTTAAAGTTCCTCTGCCACCAAACTAGTACTAATGTTCATAAACAATCCACTTCCTAACTATTTTCTACCTTAAGACAACTACCTGACAACGACGCAAAAAATGACGTGTATTCTATATGTACTAATTTCCCTCAATTAAATTGTCAACCCGGGGTAAGTAAACTTAGATTTGTGGCAGAGTATGAGCCAAGGTAGAAACAAAAGCTAATGGAAAGATTAACTAGCTAAGGAGATGGTTTACCCTAGGAATCAACACTCTTTTCAATTTACAATTCTACTTTAGAAAATGACTTTTAAAATCTATTCAAACAACATACTCTATGATAAATATACAAAGCAACATGAGTTTTAAGCAATTCTAGAACTATGAACTATTTGATCTAAGTAGCTTTAAACAATCTAGGACTATGAACTATTTACTCTATCTCTAAATAAGCAAATAACAAGTAATCTATTTCTGAGCTATTTAATCTATTTATTTAATCTACCTTTGAATGAACAAGAAAGTAAGCAAGTAAGCAAATAATCTGTCAAAACTATCTTTACAAGTGAACTCTATTCTTAAAGTAAAAACTCACAATTATTTTTATCTTGCAGAGAATAAACACTAATCTAGCTAACTGAAAGCAAGAGAAGCAAAAACTCACAATTATTTCTATTTTGCAGAGAATAATAAACACTAATCTACCTAACCAAAAGAAAGAGTGTTGTGACAGTGTTCAAATGTGATGATTGTGTCTATCGTGGCGAATGACATCATGATGGCATCTAACCACTAATGAAAATTCAAGTGGAATTAACTCAATGCTAACTTCTACAGAGAAATCCAGAGTATGGATAAGGCAGTCTATAGAAAGTTTTGTCATCATAAAAGCAACATTAGATGTTCTTGGAATCCATATGATCTTTAAACATTGTGCACAATAGATTCAACATCAATCATTTTCTCTATCACACTATTACTGGAAAATACTCTATTCAAACTCAATAATTCAAGCAAATCTACAAACTCATAACTAGCAATTTAATCAGAAATCCTAATTCAAATTCATAACTAAGATAACATTGAAAATACTCTGTATAGAATCAGTAATTCGTGAAAACCTACAAACTCATAACTAATGCTAATTAGAAATCATAATTCAAATTCATAACTGGAATCTCATTAAAAATCATAACTTAAAATGAACTCAGCTACCAGTGAAGATCATACTCAAAATTATAACTAGGATGTTACTAAAAATCATAACTCAAAATCCACTTCTATCTTATCATGTTGATGCTAAAAACAAGGTTAACAAGTTATGCACACCTACAAAGAGTATCTGAAATTACAATTTAATAAATGAGCTCTATCTAAATAGATAATATGTAGAGTGATTTACAACTTTATGAAACAAAGAGAAAACGAAATGACAACATAATTAAACAGCTCCTAAACAAGTGAACTACAACCTACAAGAAAAGTGTTAAGAATCTAAATAACAACAAGTAACCATGGACGTCCACACATGGTCTGTGATATACACACAATTGAGAAAATGAGCTGCAAATTAGAGAAGAAACACAATGATGTAAGTTAAACAAGCAATCTGAAGTTAAAGAGATATACACAACAAATGAAATTAAACAAGCAACTTTGAAATTGAAAATATATGACAGGAAAATATACAGATGCAAGTGCATATTGATATGGACAACTACCCAGACCACTGGTGGGCCCCCCAGAAGTTCATGGCAATAATTCAACAGGAAAACGCAGTCACTGAGTTAACACAACATTGGTATTGATCATTAAAAACATAGTATCCAACAAAATGAAGATAATGTTTGTGTATAAAAATAAAATTCATCTTTTCTTCGAGGCATAGGCAGCAATATTTATAGATTTGTATATATCTTGAGAGGTCGACCACTGTAAGGGTTGACACTCTCTAAAAACAGTAATTCATTAAATTCGTTTTAAATAAGTAATCTTTTTTAACAGCCTCGTGCGCTCCATTTAGTGGTCGTTGCAACTACCCAAGTCTAGATGCGTCGAGCTCCATATATGGAGGGCATGAGTGGGCGCAAAACCCATGTTCTCGATTCGTCCATCAAAGCTCGCCGATGTGCTAACCGCCAACTTCTCTACACTCCGAGTGCCAGATCAAGTGTTGGATGGAGTTCTAGACGAAGGATTGGATGGAAGATCGGATCACAATTTCGACCTGTTGCAAGAAAAAAAGAAACGTTAGATTATTATAATCAATCAATTGGAGATGAATTAATCATAAAACCATTGCAAAATGATGATTATACATACCTCGTTCTATTCCATGGAGAATTGATGCATAAATCCTGACAATACCTTTAAAAATGGTTAAATAAGAGCATAGAATGTATAATTGTTGTATGCAAAAAGGATTTGGCCATTGGAAAAATAGTAAAAACACCAAACCAACAGGATGGTTATGTAAACGAAAGATGTAGATGAAGACTACGTAAATGCAAGAATCTAATCTAATTCTAATCTACCCTATCCTATCTAGGAGTGAACTATAGTAACATAATGAGTTGTAATGAAACTAAACTATGCATAAACCCCAATTAGATAGCTCTCACGAAGGCACACAGTTAGAAACACATGCATACATGCTATAACCAAAATATTCTAAGTCACGTTTCTACATACATTCAAAACTCATACACTCAAGACATGTAATATAAGAAAGAGTAACAAAACCGCAAGAAGACATATATTGCATCAAAATAGTCCATAAACAAACATGCTCTTATAGAAAATGTGAACAACAAACATTCTGCTTGAAATACTTTGTATCAAAACAACGACACGTGCGAGTCCTTTTCTCTATCAAAAGTTGGCTTTAAGGGCTTCACTGCATTAATAGTTTCAACAATAGTACATGAAATATCTAAGGATATCTCTCCAATTTTAGTTAACATTGTATTCCCAAAGTAGTTCAGAAGTGTACAATGTTTGAAGAGACAAATTCCCTTTCTTTGGGTTCAATTCAAGTATTTATTGAGGTTCAATATGACCTTTGGCATTTCATCTCCCTCCATGACCTTTTGTCTTCCAATCGTTGTGCCTATCCTATTTGTGATGATGAGTAACAAAGACAACAATTACATTTCAAATTTGTATCCTAGTGTTGGTGGTTCGTTATGGATTTTGGTCATTTTTGCTTTGTGTATCATAAAGACTGGCCTTGGAAATGGGAGCATCTTCATCATCCGAGTTCGATAGTTGATCGTCATGGAGTTTCTAGATCTCTTCTTCATCCATTTGACTCGGATTTTCTTTGCTTCTCCTCCGTCATTGCTACATATTTTGCTATTGCTTTGTCGTTGTCTTTAACTATATATTTCATCATGAGAATACTAAGCGCGACCCTCATTCGCTTGGTACCTGACACCATTCAACATACAATAGATGAGAGTAACTCCAAATAAACCATCAAGACTAACCATTGTAATGGATATAACTGAGGAATTAAATAATTGAAATATGAAGCAAGCTTACATGGATTTAATCCCCGGTTCATCTGGTCATGATTGAGGTGCTACATTTTTCGAGGCTTCCAACAATGTACTAGATCTTAATATAAAAATAAATATACCATACATTAGGAATTTATCAAATCATATAACTAGGAATGATATGGTTTTAGGAGAGGAACAAATTGATTAACAGATTGAATACAATAAACACAGAGAACTGAAGAACAACACAGATATCCAGTGAACAATATCTTGTATTGACTAAATGAAATAGGCTGAAATTGTAAAACTGTAGAACTGAAACACTTGCTCGAATGGTGGTAGTTATCTCTGAGAAGATATGTCACTGCTACGCACATCCATCTGACAAAAATAATTACAATGAGGCTCCAGAGGTCTTTTTAATATTACTCATGAATGACAAAACCCTAGAGATCCAAAAACCTAACCCTAGAAGGTGAAACACCAAAAGTCATGTGGGCCCCTATGGGAAAGTTGGTACCTCAACTTCCCAGGGTTGTAACTTTTGCATACGACCTTCATTTTAGGTGCGTGATAGCTCGTTGGAAAGTTCTTTCATAGAACTACACATTCTGTCATCAAACTATGAATCCATCTACAGTTTGACTGTGGTGAGCCAAAAAAAACAATGTTTAGGGCTCCAAAATGACCCTTGAAGTACAACAAGATGTGATGACATGAAAAACATACAAAATAAGCTAGTTGGATTAGGTGAGAGGCCAACAATATCCACTTGGAATATGTGTAGGTATTCATGCAACCCCATAAGTGTAGAACCCACAATTATAGATAAGTACAAAAGAATGTGATGAACTAAAATGGGTAAGAGGAGCCAGTTGGAATAGGTGGGTGGCCACCAATATCCACCTAGATCAATCATCCTCCTTTAGGAAGAAATGGTCTCCATTGCGTTGAGTTCCCCCATCATGTGAGGAAAGTTCTACTAGATTTGTCCCCAAGTGAGCTATTTTCCTTGGTCGAGGAGTTGCATTGCCTTGACAACTCGATAAAGCTAGATCCTATGCTAGTGAGTTCCCTTGACCAGTGTGTCCACTATCTTATCAGTGGATTCTTGTTCCATGCAGTCAAGGTTGAGTTCTGTTGGTTTCAATTGTTCTGTGATCTTTGAGGTGTCTAATAATGGTGGTAAATATGGCCAAAGGAGGTCCACATTGAACAATGTGTGCAGGCCAAGGAAGGGTGGAGTCTTGAGCTCAAAATCATTGCTACCCACGGCCTTGGTGATAGTGTAAGGCCCATAGAGAAGTGGGAAGAGCTTATGATGGGGCCCTATGAGATGCTCCTTATGAAAATGTGACCAGAATTTGTCTCCAACTTGAAACTGGTGAGGTACTCTGTGTTGATCGTGGCACTGCTTGTACTTAGCATTGGATTTTTGAAAAATTTCCAGGACCAGTTAATGGATGTGTTGAATCCGCTCAATGAATCTGGTGTCTTTATCGATCTCAGAATGAACATGGGAAGAGTTTATCTATGTGGTGGAAAGAGGTAGTGCAACATCAATGGGACCCAAGGGTTGGAATCTCAGCCCCACCTGAAATGGGATATGGTTGGTGGAGTTATGAAGAGACCTGTTGTAACTATGTTGAACATAGGGGAGATTCTCATCCCATGTACGTGGATGCTTAGAGTTGTACATGTGCAGGATGTGCACAATCATCCGATTGATGACCTCTATTTGGCCATCTGCTTGGGGGTGGAAAGAATTGGATTTAGTGAGCTTGGTGTCCAACAATGACCAAAGACTTGACCAAAATGTGTTGAGCAACTTGTTGTCTTGGTTGGAGATGATGGTCTATGGTATCCCAAAATGGACCCACACTCGTTCGAAGAAGAGCTTGGCAGTATTTGTCGCTGTGATATTCTTCTTGCAGGTTGTGAGGATGTCCATCTTCTAAAACCGATCAACGACCACAAATACACATCCATTGCCTTACTTGGTGGACGGAAGGCCAGACATGTAATCCATTGAGATGGATTTCCAAGGCTTCTCAGGAGTAGGAAGAGGGGTGTATAAGCCTTGCTTCTTAATGGATGGCTTGGAAATGGCATAGGCAGTGCAAGATAACGTATACTTGCTAACGTCCTGTTAGATTTTTGGCCAATAAAAATGCTTTTGAAGAACGACCACAATTTTCTCCACACCAAAATGTCCCGCCATTCGACTGTAGTGGGATTCCCAAATAAGATTTTCACGCTCGCTTGTAGGAACATAGAGATGTCCTAGATGGCATAATATTCTATCATGAATGTGAAAATTAGTGATAGTCGCGCCTATAACCAAGGGCTGATAGGTGGTGGCAAAGTCTGGATCTTGTTGATAAAGTTGGGCCCACTCAGATGCCTCATGTCCACAGGAATGGAGAAGAATGGTGAGGGCAACCACAGGAGGTCGACTGAGGCAGTCAGCGACACGATTTGAGATCCCTATCTTATACTTGATGTTGATATGGAACTGTTGCAGGTAGGTGGACCACTTCTGATGGCGGTCGTTCTGCAATTTACCCCATGTCTGTATGAACTGCAGAGGCTTGTGATCAGTGTGGATGATCGTCTCCTTTCCCAGAATGTAATGTTTCCATTGACAATAGGATTGTATGATGGAATACATATATTTTTCATAGGTGGGGTATTTCTAGACAATATCTAAGAGTGTCTCACTATGGTATGCCACCAGATGACCGTGTTGAGTGAGAACCGCGCCTACAACATAGTAAGATGCATTAGTCTCAATCTCGAACGATTATTGTAGATCAGAAAAGGAGAGTACTGGAGCTGAGCACAAGTGATGCTTCAGATCATTGAATTCTCATTGTTGTTCCTTCCCCCACATGAACTTTTCATTGCCACCTCCCTTGGTCACTTGGTTAAGGGCCCATGCTATATTGGATAAACCCAACACGAATCGTCAGTAGAAGTTGGCCAGTCCCAAGAAGCTATAAAGCTTGGTTAGTGTGGTCAGGGTTGGTCAGTCACGGATGACATGGATCTTAGCTGGATCAACATGTACCCCATGCTCATCAACAATATAGCCCAAGTATTGGACCCTTTTCATGAAAAAAGAGCATTTTTCCAAGTTGGCATATAGCTTGTGTTGCCGCAGAGTGATCAAAACCTATTAAATATGTTGCATGTGCTCCTCCCATGCTCTGCTGAGATGAGGATGTCATCCAAATATACCACCACAAAATAGTTGGTGAACGGTCTCAATACATCATCCATCAACCTCATGAAAGTGGTATGTGCATTTGTTAAGCCAAAGGGCATGACCAACCATTCAAAGAGACCTTATTTAGATTTAAAGGATGTCTTCCATACATCAGTTGGTTCAATGGGAACTTCGTGGTAGTGAGACTTTAGGTCAATCTTGTTGAAGAACTTTGCACCCTTGAGTTGGTCAAGAAGGTCATCAATCCTGGGAATTGGGTATCATTTCCTAACTGTGATTTTGTTTAAGGATTTGCAATCAATGCAGAGTCGCCAAGTCCCGTCCTTCTTCTGCACCAATACAATCAGGCTTCCACAAGGGGAGGAGTTGGGTCTGATGTGCCCCTTTTGAAGAAGCTTCTAGATCTGACACCTGATTTCATCATTTTCCATCATCAAACGACGATAGACTAGTCCATTAGGTAGTGGTGCACCAAGACTCAGATCAATTGGATGCTTGACTTGGCAGTGCGTCAGTACACCGGTGGGTGAGGAGAAGATGTCTCTCTATTCTTCCATGATCCCATCTAGTTGCTTATGTTGCAAAGAGAGGCTCTGTGTAGAGGCCATAGATGTGGCGATGACCTTCTGCTTACTGTGAGCACTGATCACAAAGAATACTAACTTTTTGATATGTGAAATGTCCTTACTTCATTTCTTATAAGAGATTAAATAAATATCGGTAGGCGGCGCTACCTTTGGTATCCTGTACAATTGTCTATCCAAAGTAATAATAAAACTGCAGGGTCTAGACTCATACACAACATGATGCTTCCAAAAATATGGTTATCCTAAACGAAAATCACAAAATTCAAGGGGATAAATATCACACAATACCTCATCTTTGAAAGGCTTCATGTCATAGTGTAGACGAAACTGTTGGCCATGGATGATTTTAGGGGCTAAATTTCGCTCATGGGCAAATTTTCCATGGTTTTTCTAAAAACGAGATTCGCTATTTTAAAAATAATTCGCCCAAATTCTATAGGATAACATTATTTTTCCTTAAAAATCGCCAAAATTTTATAAAAACTATATAAAATCCTTATAAATTTGAATATTTTTACAAAAATATCACCAAACATTTATAGTTTCCATATGAAGGATAAGTAAGATTCGCTAAGGTTTCTACATTTTAAAATAAATTTCCATCCTTAAAATCATCCTTGTTGTTGGCTGACACAAAGATCTATTCCTTGGAAAATCCATTCGATGGTGTAGGGTTGCAGGTGTGGTTTCGTTGGTAGGTCCAACCGCTTGATGACCTCTGCTGAAATTAGGTTCTTCGAACTGCCATTGTCGACAATGAAATGAAGCAGATCCCTCTTTACCCACATCTGTGAGTGAAAGAGGCATTCCCCTTCCTCTGGTTCTTCTGGTTCACTTGGCCAGACTTTGGTGGTAGCGACAATAGCACTGGGTTCAACATCAATGATCTTCTTCCCTCCTTCAATATTTGATTCGGAATCAGAATCAACCTCTGACTCAGAAGCTTTCAACTCGACCACGAGTGACTGCTTGGAGTGACATTCTTCAGTGTTGTGCCAAGGGCGTTTATGGTGCTCACACCATTTTCCCGTGTCCTTCTTTTTCTTCTCATTTTCCTTCTTGTGATGTGGCTTGGACTGGTTGTCCTGAGAATGGCCATCTCTGATGTGTCCCTCATTATGTTGGTTGGGACTACCTTTTCCTTGCTTCAGCCGTGAGGAGTTTATAGATCCAAAATCTCACCTTTTCTGCTTAAATTTCTGCTCAATCTTGACAATGTATCTATAAGTTGTACCCAATGAGGTGATGTCTAGAAACTCCATTTCTATTTGGATGTATCTATGCAAACAACCATGGTATTTGAGCACCAGATGTCGCTCAGAGTCTTTGATACCCAGTTTGGTGTGTAGGGTGTGGAAAATATTAGTGAAATCTGGTACTGTATGGTTCCTTTCTTGACGCAGGGTGGTCCATCTGGTGTACTGGTCCTCGTAGCTTCCAACAAGGTAGTATTGTTCTTTAATAACATCCCAGAATGAATACCATGTGGGGGAAACCACAAATATTACAGATTCCTTGATGGCCCTTTGCTCAGAGTAGATTTATGACAATTCCTTAACATGGGGGACGGCTTTGAGGAGTGCAAAAGTAATCTTTTCTATATTGGAAAAACTATGGACTGAAAAATACCCTTCGAGCAAATTCAACCATTTATCTACAACATTTGCATCTATCAGTTCTTCAAATAATGGAATATCAAAATTTACTTGCACTTGAAGGGGGTTGCATGGCCACTTGATGAAGATGCTTCTCCTGTGGGTAGTCGTCGAAGGATCTGTGCAAAGTTGTCCATCATTTTGTTCCTTTGTCGTGCAAGGGATTCTTTGAGCAACATTTTAAAAGGATCTCCTGCTCCATCATCTTTCTTTTCATCTCCCATGGGTTTTTTTCGAGCTTGACGCGATCGATCTTGCAATGGATTGATTGGTTTGAGTCACAACTTCTTGTACCCAGATCTTGTCGAGGACATGCACAAAGAAAAATAAATGAAGAACAGACCACTCTGATACCACTGATCTAGATTTAGGAGCGGAATGACCTGATTAACATACTGAATACAATAAACACAAAGATATGAAGAACAACACAGATATCCAATGAACAATATCTTCTATTAAATAAATTAAATAGGCTGAAACTGTAAAATTGTAGAATTGAAACACTTGCTTGAATGGTGGTACTTATCTCTAAGAAGAGATGTGGTTTTTATGTGCATCCATCTAAGCAGAATGATTACAATGAGGCTCCAGATTCCTTTTTGATATTACTCATGAATGCCAAAACCCTACACATCCAAAAACCTAACGCTAGAAGGTGAAACGCCAAAGTCATGTGGGCCCCTATGGGTAAGTTGGTACCTCAACTTCTTGAGGTCATAACTTTTGCATACTACCTCTTTTTTAGGAATGTGATAGCCCATTGGAAATCTATTTCATAGAGCTACACATTATGCCATCAAACTCTCAAATTGTCCACAATTTGACTGTGGTGAGCCAAAAAAACACTGTTTAGGGCTCCAAAATGGCCCTGGAAGTACAAAAAGATGTGATGACATGAAAACATACAAAATAATCCAGTTGGATTAGGTGAGAGGCCACCAGTATCCACCTGGAAGATGTGTAGGGCTTCAGACAACTCCAGAAGTGTAGAACCCACAATTACAAAGAAGTACAGAAGAATGAGCTGAAGTAAAATGGACAAGAGGAGCCAGTTGGAATAGGTGGGTGGTCACCAATATCCACCTAGATTAAGGAAGTTATAGATCTTATAAATACCTTTCCACCTGTATAAAGAACATGCAAAACAGACACCCGAGTCAAAATTTATGGTTGATTTACGAGAGGAATATTTTTTAGGTTTGGAGGAGTTAGTACTAACTCCTCCGACCTACTATTAGAGGAGTTAATACTAGCTCCTCCGATTTACTATCAAAGGAATTAGTGCTAACTCCTCTGAATTTATATTGGAGTTTGAACTAACTCCTCTGACTTGCCATCAAAGGAGTCTGAACTATCTCCTCTAACTTGCCATCAGAGGAGTTTGAACTAATTCCTCTGACACATATCAGAGGAGTTTGAACTAACTCCTCCAACACATATCATAGGGATTTGAACTATCTCCTCTGAAACATATCGAAGGATAAGTCAACAACTATTGAAGGATTTCAGAAACTCTTCCTTCTCTTTTGGAAGATAAAATTGGAAAAAATTCTAAGTGTCCCTTCACTGGCAAGAAACAACAAGAGCTTGAGTTTGAAAGACCATAACTCTCTCATACAACATCCAATTGAGGTGTTATTTTTTGCAACAAGGAGGGAACAAAGAGATTCTTCTATTAAAGTAATTGAACATGTTAGTCAAGAATTTGAATGGATGCATTTTTAAATGATGGTCGTAGTTAGTGAGGCTTGCCTAACAGGAAATCCTCGACAATCATTTTGACACTTTTGGACCTCAGATTTCGATTTTGTCAGTTGTTGAAACATATAGTTTTCTTAACTTTAGACTTTAATAATTGTCATTCGAATAAGAATAAAACTCACATGAGTCTCACTGTTGATAAAGTCTTGTGATTTATCAAACGACCTAAAATTCTTAAAAGTGACGGAGCTGCCCTTTCGTTAAAAAGTCAGATCTCTAAAGACAAGCCTTTTTAAAATGTTGGGTTTTTGGGTTTCACAATACTAACAGTCGAACATGTAAAGAACCCCAAATCCTGATATACGAAGTCACGAAGTCAATTTAAAATTAAACCAGGTTAATTAAAATGATTAAGATTAATTAACTATAATTAAATCTTATTTTAATTTCATGTTTCGGGAATTCTGCCTCAAACGACAACTTAAAATCCCAATACACAAAGTCATGAAACCTTTATTAATCACGATTAATTAAAAGTTAAACATGATTAATATTAATAAATCTTTTTGCATTTCGGAAATCGGGGGTTTACCATTCATTACATTCAAAAATCCCTAAAACCCGAGGTCCCAAAAGCTTTGAGTTCTTAAGCATGATTAATTTAAATTTTAAATGAAAATTAACGATGTAAATTGATATTTTGCACATTCACGTTTCGTGATATTTCAATGTTCTTACATCCAAAACTCTCGGTCACGAAAAGCCTAAATTTTGTAATATTAATTATGGATCAACGGAAATATTTTATAGCGTAAGGTGTGTATCTATAGATGTACCCTCCTCATTAAAACAAATAAATTCGTCAGTCGTAGAAACACGCTCTAATTAATGCAAACTGAGAGCAAATAAAAGTTTTCTATTTCAAATTTCATTCTGAATTTCAGCAAAGTAGTAACCTTTACTCAAAAAAAGCTTACGCATTCTACTCTATAACAGGTAGTCATGTTTTATTTCTGGCTTCATGGCACCTAGGAAAACATTGAATAAGAGTGATGATGTTGGTGAAGGATAAAATCCAAACTCAAACGTCATGTCTAATACCATGCCACATGTTGTAGATTCAATTAGGTCCTGGATGTAGATTTTTGAAATATTGGAGCATGAAGTCATAAATTGCCCTGATGATTTTGGAGATGAAACAACTGACAAGCTCGGAACTAAACTCAAAGTTATAGCAAAGTCTGAACTTCATAAAATAGCTACACAGCTGAAGCTCATGCCATACAATGACATGATAAGTTGGGCTCTGGAGGACACCGATGTGCAGACCAGGAGCATCATAAATCACCAAAAGGTCATTGTCATCTCTCTCAGGATGGAACACATCCAAGTAATGTACAAGCTATCCCCTGATCGTAAATATATTTATAATGTTGCATTCATAGAAGACTTTCAACAAAAAGAATGTGCAAAATGTGACCAAACCTACCCAGATATAGTTAAAACTTGGTGGGGAATTCCAGCGAAATTCAGAGCTGATTCTCATGGTGTTTATTCCACTACATCATTAAATTAATATATGGTCTATGTAGCCATGATGCTATGTAGAATATTTGGAAGGAAAATCCATACTCATTTCCCGATGGAATGGGTATCAATCATGCATGAGGTAGTCAAGGGTTTCACTTTTGACTAGGCTAAGATTATGTCAGATAACCTAACCAAGGAAATTATTGTGTATCAAATGGCGAATTCAAAAGGCCAAACTGCCCCTTTTTATATTTCTGCATATGTCATGGATGTCATCTGTTACATGACTCCATTTCCATTGATGAATTGCAGCTGGAACCCAACCTGTGCAGAGCCTATTCATTTTTATCATTCTAAACTATGGGAGGAAAAGGTCAAAGATTTCTTTTATGAAATTTGTCATAATGTAGTGATCCTTGTTCATCAAACATTATATGGTTATTCACCCCCTCGAATCTCAAATAAAAGTATGGGAAAACTTAAAACAGTTGCAGATTGGTTTATTGAAGAAAATTTCTCTTATATCAAGGTTTTCAGATGCTCAATTTCCCCTCACACTCTCCCAAATTTTCTACCTGATAGACTGGTGTGCAAGGAAGTGGCATACCAAATGGTAACAAGAGGCATTGGCAAAGAGATAAAATAATCTCAGAAGAAATTTTGGCCAGCGTTCCCTTTACAGGTTGGAAGGTTTTCATTGTTGAATTTTGGCCATTCCAAGGTAGAGGCTGCAGCTTTAGAGGATGTCAAACTGGTAGACATCGCATTCAGAAGGCATGATCCATATCAAATTGTGGGAAATCGCCTAGATCAATGAAATATGAAAACATATGAGCATGAAGACTCCCCCTATGATGATATATTCAAAGGAATCAGAGCTTATGAGGAGGTACTAGATAGAGTCCAAGCATTACCCCCTGACCAACAAGCCAACGTTTTCACTTTCCAAAGGCACAAGCGAAGTGGGTTACTCAAAATACTATAGGGAGAATTGATAATCACTCCTCCAGAATAGGGATCCATACCTCCAGGTTTTGAAACAAAGTCTTCTAGTAAACAAATTACCGAGGAATCCCCAAATAATCATGAAGTGTCTTCACAAAGATTAGAAACCTCGCAGGCAGAACATCTAGAGTCGCAAACAAAGGTTCAATCTGAGACACCTCTAAAATAGAATCAAGCGATACCTCCTTCATCGCCAGCTACTTCTGTTGATACCTCTAGAGAAATAGAAGGAATGCAATTCACAGAGGTAGGCATTCCTATTACAGCATTAACCCCTTTACAGTCAAGTTTTGGGACTCCCAGTCTCGAGGTTATATATGCAAGTGATCTTACCCTGATTCTACTTGAAGAGATACCTCCTTCGAAAATTTGCTTTAGCACAAAAAGGAGGGCCATACTCAGAAGAGAATCGCAGCAGAAAGAAGGAATGATAACCAAAAGGTAGAGGATGATATTTGATGGGCAAGGCTCGGAAGATTCAGAGCTCGCCAGGGAGATGGTTGGGTCTTTAGGTGCCTTTGCTATGGAAAATCAGTGGTCATTTGACAAACTGGCAGAACAATTAAGATAGAGGAATCTATTAATAGGTCAATTACAAAGTTAGATAATGACTATAGAAAAGAATGTCAAATAAGAGGTCAACAAAGAACTCGAACAGGCTAGAGCCAACGACAGACAAGAAATCCAACAACTTAAATCCAATCTTGAAGAGATACACAAGACTGCCCAAGCAAGCCAAGGGCAGGTCATCCAGCAAGAAGAGTTAGTAAGGAAACTACAATATAAATTAAGTTCATCTGAAAGCAAGGTTGTAAATATAACAGTGTTTCAATCTCAGGCACTGGAAGTGCAACAGAAACTAGAAGCAACACAACAAAGCATGCTCTCTAAGGTAGAAATCATCCAAGATTATTTTCGGGAGATAGAGAAAGAATTAAGTGACATTGTTTTAAGAGAGAGAGAGAGAGGCTATCGTTTCTCGGACTACCTTCCAAGAGGCGATTATATCATCAGAAAAAGAAGGAATGACAATGGCTTCCTGATTATCCATTTCAGAACGAACCAGAGGTGATATCATACTAAAGACTTGGGAGTCTAACATAGCATAAGGTAGGAAAATGGAAAAGGAAGTAAAAGAATCTTGTGAATAAACTTTTAATTCACTCAATAAGGAATTATTAGGCCTTGATAAAGAGGATAGTTCTGAAATACTAGGCCAGATTAATATAGCTAAACATCTGCTCAACATTAAGGCAAATATGGAAGAAACCCAAGATGAAATATCACAAATAAAACAGGTTGATATTGCTCAAATTGATAGATGGCTAGTAAAGCCTAATCTACAACTACAATCTATTATTTTAGAAGATAGACGAATAGAAGAAAGATTGCCACTACTGGAAAATAAATTATATACTTTTGAGGCCTATAACTTAACATAATCCTCCAGGTTGGTAGCCCAATTTGTGGGCAGATGCGTCAAATGTACTAGGCAGGAGGAAGAAATAAAAGAGAACTAGGTTGAGCATTTCAATTTTCTCATTTTGTAACCGTTTCTTTTTAAATAACGAAAATTCTAACCGTCTAGGGTTGAGAATCTTTTGTATAAATAGATATCCAAAAGGATGAATGAGGGTTGCTTCTCGCTGGTTGTAATAGAGAAATCTCTCCTCTTTGAGAATTAATACAAGTGCAGACTAGAGACTCCATATTTCGTCAATTTTGAGTTATGTGTTCTTATGTTCTTTCATATTCCAACATCTTTATTCATATGTCTTTGATGAATCCCTGATCTCAATTTAGTACAAATTCTATTGTGGTTATATGTTTCATTTAGTTATCTGATTGCTTACATATTTTCCTCTGTGTTTTCTATTAGAAAATACAAGACCTGTGAGTTAGTTAGATTTCTATATTTTATGCTTCATTAAAGGTTACATCATCTATTTTCTTCTTCTGTAGCATAGTAAGATTCTTCTATGACTGATGCCTTGCTTTGTTTAACAATTTTATGTTTTCCTCTCATTACATTCATTATTTTCAAATTTGACTCAGACATGAAAAACGGCCTCTGAGTTGTTATACCATTAAGTCAATTTTAGGAACTTTTCTCGTTTAATTGAAATAGAAAAAGAAAATATTAAAACAAAAGATCCTTTGACTGTTTCTTTTCTCCATGATTGTACCTGTTACAAGGCAGCCCCATATTGAGCCAGGTCTTAAAGATTAGACCAACATTGCTTTAACCTTGTTTAATACCATCTTAGAGATTGCTAATACCTGGGTTGAGACTGACCGCTCATGGGCAGTGATTGAACAAGACATAAGTGTCCGCAAAAGTTGGGAAGCTAGGCAAAGATAGCTTAGAAATCAACCATAGATTCTTTTTCCTAAAAGTATTGATCTTCTTTTCATATTAAAAACTCTCTTTATTTTGTGATGCCTAACATTATGTTGTGAGACTTACATATAAACTCAGGAACAACATCAAACGCATCAGAATCTTAATCGTGTAATCCATACAACTAGCATGTTTAAGGAGTGACAAATCCACTTTGGCCAATACCTAAAATTGTGAGCAAGGACATTTTTAAATGAAATTTTGGACCCTGTCCTTGCTATTGCTTCACCATAGTTCCATTCCATAAGTTCCTCTATCATCTATGCTATATAGGCTCGTATTTCATCCATTGAAGTTGAGGTGATGTGTCAATAGCATAGAATTATAAATAACCAATTAACATTTGAGGTGCTTAACATGGTCGGAGCTGAGGTGACTGATTTTCCTTCAAGATGCATTTCTGAGCCAATGAAAGACCTTCATATGATTCAGTTAACCTATATGATGATATACAACACTTTCATGCTCATGGGTAGTCATAAAATCAAGAGGTGCAAATTGAAAAAGATGATGTGGTAAGTGAATGTGAGCTATTGGCGACACAAACAAACTTGATTATGAGTGCAGTCTGAAGTGGATCAGATGAGATAGGAAATCAATGAACCACTGTCTAGATAGGCATGGAGAGTTTAGTCATTGAGAATGTAAGGAGATTCACTGATGAGCACAACAAGAAGGGATCCAAGCTGGTAGGGGGATGAGATAGGCCTCAAGATGAAAATGGGATATGTTGATTGGATCAACATTGGCAATAGGGAGAATATCATCATCAATGTGCTCGATGATGATGAGGGGTTGAAATCCTTCCACTGATGCATCATTGACAGGAGAGGGAAACTTGTCAATAGGTAGTGTGTCAGGGATGGAGAGGTGAACCTCATCGATAAACATTATAACAAAGTGAAAGGGAGCGAGTGTCACCGTTATGTGATGCATAGACACAAGCGTAAGAAATTTGGTCGGTGGAAGGAGTGCACATGTTGATGATGAACACATGAAAATTATCGATGTGTAGGCATTGATCATGTGTACTTCATAGGTGAGGAAGACACACATCAATGAAGTTTAGAGGAGGCGCACTAGCGTGTCAGCCAAGTTCAAATGGAGGTGGCTTATGTATTGGTGAAGGAATTAATGGCATGCCAATGCAGAGGTTAAATAAAGGATGTCTGCTTCGATGTGCTATGTATCAACACAAGAAGAGGGAACTTGCAGAAGTGTGGATTCTCAAGTAGAAGTGATCTGAGGAGGAACTGGAAATGATAAGGAGAGGTAGAGTGATGATAACTTAGGCATACCTATTTGCATGAGGGAGAGAGTTTGAGGGTTACGGTTGGAAGAATTAAAGAGGGTCCCAATTTCTTGTCTCGAATAGAGGCTAAGACAAAAAAAATGGGAGGTTGTTGTGTGGGCACAAGACAACTCAATACTTGAGGAATCTTATCGCAATTTTTTCAGTGGTAGCAAGATCATTGCACACCATGATTATCAAAGGAAATATTTTTCAATGGGGCAAACCACAACAAGCATTTGAAGAACTAAAGAGGAATATTGATAATTCTCCAATTCTAGCCATGCCATCGTGATTGTTTGAACTAGAAACATAGGCAAGCGGGTATGCTTTAGGGGAAATTATTATGCAAGGAGGAGGATTTGTGTATTACCATTCAGATTTGTTTCATGGAGAAGTGTTAGACTACACCACATATGATAAATGACACTTTGATATTATGCAAGCAATAAAAAAGTGGAAGCATGATCTCATAGAGAAAGAAACCATCATACACATTGACCATCAACATTTGAAATACCCACAAAGCCAGATAAAAATGCAAAACCTGAGGCATTGCAAATGTTTGGGATTCCTACAAGAATTCTACATATTGATCAAGTATGAGAAAGGGGTTGCTAGAAAGATGGTGCTTGACATGCTTTCATGATCCCCGTTGAAGAAGATTGCAGTAGTTGGTATGCCAATGTGACTTGATCCTTTCACTCATGATCTACTAAGTGAATATTATTAGAGACGTGAAGACTTCAAGGTATATATCAATAGTTGAAAGAAAGAACAATTTCTATTATGGAAGGGAATGCATACTATCTCAAAAATGGGTTTCTATACAAGCGGGAAAAGTTGTGTATACCATGAGACGAAAGGACTCAATTGAAGACAAAATATCACACTTATAGGATGATTGGTCATTTTGGTGTGACAAAGACAATGGAAAATCTGCAGAGGTATCTCCATTTGTGAAAGATGCAGGAGAAGGTGGAAATATTTGTTAGGGGTTGTGTTCTATGTAATATTAGAAAGTCAAACAACAAGAAAAGTGGGTTGTACATGTTATTTCCTATACCAAACAAACCTTATAAGCATATCTCCATGGACTTTGTTGGAAGTTTCCCATGTCTAGAGAGGCCATGACTATTTGTTTGTATTTTTGGATTGCTTCAGTAAGATGTATGCACTCATTCTATGAAATAAGACCATCACTAGACAAGAAGCGGTTGAATTGTTCTTCACTCATGTTTGGGTACATTTTGAAGTGTCAAGCTCCATCATATATGATCGTAATAGTATATTATTGGGTATATTTTGGACAACAATTTAGTAAAGGATAGATACCAAGTAGAGGTATCTCATTGTGTTTCATACCCAAACCAATGGATGAACTGAAGTTGTCAACTGAATGTTGGTGCAATTGTTGAGAGGTTACAACAACAAACATAAAAAAACACGGGTTGAGAAACTTGTGTACATTCATCATTCATACAGTCAAGCGCTACATTCTTCCACAACAAATAACCTTTCTAGACTTACTTTTTCTATCTACCTCCCTCACCATCTCACATTGTGTATCAACAACAAAAGGAAGAAGTAGAGGTGCAAGGAGAAGTGAGGAAGGTAAGAGTATTCATGAAAATGATCCGATAGATACACTTGAAAGTGTAGGAATAAAGTGAGAGAATAGGAATAAAGTGAGAGAAGTCAACAATAGTATAAATCCAAACATGACCAACACAGAGAAGACCATAAATTTTACATTGGAGACAAGGTGCCACTTTACGTTTGCAAGGAACACCTACAAGGAGAAGCAAAGAAAATCAAGCCCCTCAGATACAAACTTTTTGACAACATTGAGTAGGTAAAGGAGAATGGCTTCAGATTGAGACTTCCTCCATAAATAAAAATCATATATCAGGTGAATTTAGAGTATCGAAAGTTGTTTGGGCCTTCCATGATAGAGGGAGAAGAAGACTAGTAAGTTCTTCCCACCATAAAAGATTTTGCGATGCATGTTCTTAAAGAGTTGGAGGATGACATAAGTTTGCAAATAATGGAATGGGTAACTTGCAGAGCATGTAAATAGTTATGAAAAATTGGCCTCAAGGGACAAACACCAAGGAAAGAAAAAATGTATGAGAGGAATGAAATTGAAATCAATTTCCCGCTCCTATCCTTGGAAACTTTTGGGGACCAAAAGTCTTCCAATGGGTAGGTGTGATCTGAATTAGATATGTTATCACACAGATTGTAGGTTGGGAAAAGCTTGACCCAATCCACAAACATGAGACAACTATGGGAGTAACTACCCAATGTCACCTTATATAGATACTCCCCTCACTTTAGTGGTGATAAATCACCACAAGGGGGGAATCCCAGTGACCCTAGTGGGATTGAGACACAAAGTGGACTATTTGTAAGTGAAACCCCTGTAGGTTAAGTTTGGAAGTGGACAGAGGCTTGGAAGAGATTCTTGTTGATGAGGGGAGTTTTCCAAAGTGTAGTGTACCTACAAGAGAGTGTTGTACCTACCCAAGACAAGACAATTTATCGAAATACCAGCCAAATAATCAAAGGGACAAGAAAGTGAAGCTTGTTGTCCTAAATTACAACAGTAAAATAAAATATATATCAGTAATGAATAGAGTTGTTAACTGCAGAATTTGCCACCAAAAGCATCAAATATTTATTGGACAATGAAGCACTAAAGAAGTAGATAGTATCCCAATACTTAAGAATGAACTTTGATGGTAAGATAGGGTTGCTAAATGAAATTATTAGCAAAGTATAAAGGCATCCCTATGGCTATAGCAAAATATTTCTACAACAACAACTTCTACTCAAAGAAAATCGGCAAACAACTTTCCCAAAAGATAGCCAATACCAAGTAGATTAACAATAGCAACTTGCCAACTATTTTCAATGGTGGAAGAGTGAGAGATAAGATATTTATAAGCGATTTTGCAGCATCCCTAGTGGTTGTAGCGTAAGTTATAAAGGTAGAGAGAAATCAGTGGCTAACCAAGGTGCCCTGGTGGCTCAAGCAATTTAATAGCATATATAATTGATTCCAATTGATTCCAATAGCATATATATGCAATATCTCAACAAGTCATGTTTTCTAATGCAACGATTTTTTTTCTCCAATGCAATTTTAGATTAGCACCTAGTCTATTGGGTTATGGAGTATTGGTTGTAAGAGTTGGATCCACTACTTCTATGAGGTGTAATCCCTTTTACTCCCTAGAGCAAGTAAATCCAACAAGGTAAATCTAGGAGGGTGTAAGCCCTTTTACTCCTCCTAGCAACCTTGAAAAATGATTTATCCTATAACAAATAAGATGAACTTGGTGGAAGTTGTATGCCCTTATAGTCATCCAAGGGTTTTAGACAAGAAATACCATGAAACAAGAACAAATTACCAACAAATGCAAAAAAATCCTTACCAATTCCACAAGATAGCAATATAAAACCCTCATCTACCAAATAAATTTCATCAACATGCAAGAGACAAGCCCCCAAGAAGGTAACACACCACTTATCTCCCCAATATATAAGATAAGCATCCAAAAATTTGCACAAGAGAGAGAGATAGACCAAATTCCCAAAGAGGGCGCAAATTTCAGCCAAGTATGTAATTATCAAGTGAGAGAGTTATGATGAAATGAAATGTCAAATGACCTTGTCATGTAAAACAAGTTTGTCCACATAGTTAGGGAAAAACACAAATAAGGAGGCCGACCTCCTAAATTTTTCCCCTTTACAAAAATAATTTAAACTTTACATAAAAGAAAACCCTAATGATGATGTCATGCCCTAATAGGGTAATGTTTTGGCATGTAGAGGAAATCATCGAGCAAGATGAGTAATTTTTTGGGCCTCCAAAGGCCTAATATCCATGTTTCAAGGGCTTCTCTCCATCAAGTTATCACCACCATCATCAAACCGTAGCCCCTAATGTGACATCAAGCCCTAGAAGAAGACATTTTGACCTTCCAAGGTCAAACGTTGGGCTAAGAGGGGCTAGGTCTCATCGTCCAAGGTGCCTTCTCTTTCCTCCAAAGGAAATGTTCATCCTCTAAATCCCCCTAAGGTGTGGGTCATGGCATCCAATACGTGGGCTTCTTTCCCCAACAAAGTCCAAAGCTAGACTTTTTCCTCCACAACATCCATCAAACAAGGTCCTTCAAAGACAAGTGAATTCACCCTCAAAGGGTCTTAAGTCAAATGTATCATTCCAAGTAAAATCACATTTAATATAAGAGGCACCTAAACATGTGCATAAAAACTACCCTTTCAAATTAAACAAGTGCTCAAAGGCTCTATGAAACTTGCCAAGTTTAGGTATGGAAGGGTTGTCAAGGTGACCAATTGGGTGAATCATTACCCAAGTGAAGGAGTGTTTCCTAGGTGGAACCTCTCCAATTCATGCAAAGAATATGAAGTCGATGGGGGTAAAATTTTTGGGCATGGAGTTCATGACATGTAAGAGTTCGTATTATCTCATTTATGGGTGCCTTTGTAGAGGGTGTGTTTCACCTTCATTTTCAATGCAACCTTTTTCCAAGACCATTTATTGTCATTAATCAATTAAAGTCCAAAACAATTGGGTATTAGAAGACATGGAAAGAAAATAGTACCACAACGTCACTTGAAGCTAGAGGTACACAGAGTGCCATATGCATGGAAAGAAAGGGACACCGCATAAGTGTACACACCTAAAAAAGTGGGACATCTATATAATGTGAGTTTGCTTTTGCAGGTCTTCAAATTATTTCAAGAGAAATGTTTCATTTTTCTAAAGATCTCTTTGGGCAATCATCTAGAAGGTTGTGATTTGGGTTTTATCTTTTTCCAGCTACATTTCACTCTAGGCATTCCACCCCTTCTTCCCATGAAATGATGTACAATCCTTTCTTGGGTCAGTACACCTGAAAATCCCAAAAGATGAAGAAATGAAAGGATGAATGTGTGGAAAGTGATAAGTATGATCACAAATGGTACAATGAATCATCAAGGAGACGTCCAGTGGCAAACCTTTCCCCGAGGGTGACCACTTACTAGGACACAAAGTCAACCACCAAGGTGAAATAAGGAAAATAACACAATTTCCAAGGAAACATTCTATAATTAAGAGAATCTTTAATTCAACATATTCAAATACCTCAAGTATTGAAGTGACACTTACCACAATACCTAACTTGTACCTCATGGAGCAAGACCCATTGTCTTCTAGAAGTAAGTTGATGTAGTGAATGTCATCATGATGAATGAAAGAAGTGTGGTGGTGAAGTGGGTTTTCATTTGTGTATGTGGACACTACCAGTCAATCCATCTCTCAAAACTCCATTTATGCAACCTAAGGGCCTTGAGACATTGTCTCCTTAGTTATCCCTAGAAATGGGGGACAACATTTGGCTCCTGCTTGGGGACATGTACTCATCGTAGAGTACATGAGAAACTTAACATCTCCTAGTTAGACCTATGCCTAAACACACTGAAATAGAAAACCATAAAATATATTGTGGCTCACTCACCCTTTGTTCATATAATCAAAATCCAAAACTTCAAAACTGACAACTAATCTAGAAAGAAAATTTGGCACTTTTTTCATATAGTATGATGAAAGAAAAATATGTAAAACAATAATTCAAGTAGAGCAAAATGAAAATAAAAAATGAAATGCAACTAAACTATCATGAGTAATAAAGATGAAAATGCAACAAAGAAATATGACCTACCCACTTACCAGGGCTTGGGCCCTGAAGAAGTCAAGTTCCTTTGACATAGGGTCAAAGCAGAGACCCATCCACTGGCAATGATATCTTTCTCCCATTCATGGCAGACAAGTAATGTTTTCCTTCCTTAGACTTCTTCTTGGCAATGTAAGGGACAATCCATAAACATCATTCCATTGATCATATTTAGGCTCGCCCCTCTTTTTATCCCACATGAGTGCCAAACTTTCTTCACTGGAGTTAATGTAAGGTATGTTTTCAATGTAAGGGTATGAAGGTGGTTCTACATTAACCGTATCTTTAATGACCTTTTCTTGTTTCTTATCTCTCTTATCTTATTCTTTCTTTAATATCTTGATGGACCCTGGCTCTTTCCCTTGGAATTAAACAAGATTTTATTTGTATTTGTTTATCTTTGGAAGCAAGGTGTCTATGTAGTCTTTTGGTAGAAAAGGAAAATTTTGAGGATCATACTCAATGATCTGGTGAGGGACATCAAATTCGCACTCACAGTGATAATCAGGAATGAAAATATCCATCACGTGCTTCTTGACCACCTTCTTGCTATATAACATCTCAAAGGTGCCATCCCCCATGGGAATGTGTGCATGGTTGAGACCCATGTTGAGAAAACAATTGAGGGTATCAACCCAAATCCTCAACAAAATCATGCCCCAAACATCTAGAACATCAATGACCACTATGTTCACGATGAGGCTAATATGAAGGAATTCTAGTAAATACACTTCAATGTCTTCTATGAGACCGTATAACTTCACCTTTTTGGAATCAATGCCACAAACATTTCCATATGGGCATGTTGCCTTTAGACCAAGTTGATTCATGACCTTTAGGGACATCACATTTTCTGAGGCTCCTGAATCTAGAATGCAATTATTCAGACAAAGACCATTTGTAGCTATAGAAAGGTAGAAAGGAGGGTTATCATCCTCTCGCCGTCCATGATACATGGTATTCAAAATCACAGGAGGATCTTTTGCTTCAGTTTTTACTTTCAACACTTTCAACATTTCTCTTCTCACAGAAGGGATCTTTCACATCTCCACCATAATAACTAACATATTCATATTTCCAACCATGGTTGGGAAATTTATGTTCAAGTGGATTTCTTCATCTAACTGTGTTTATTTTGGAAGAAAATCATGAATGGGAGGTGGGATGACCTTCCATATTGTTTGAGATGGTGCTTCATTTCTCGGCTAAGATGAAGTTATATTTTCTAGCATTGGATGAACTAAAGTTTGTGGTGGAGGGACTAAAATTTTATTTCTTCTAGAATAATTCAAGGTTTCCCTCTTCTTCAATTCTTTCCTCTGATCCTTAATCAACGAGTTAAGAAATCTGAGCCAGCCTTCTCTAGCTCCCCTTTTCCTAACTTCATCAAGTTGTTCCTGTGTAATGTCCACATACTCATCATCATCATCCTGAAAAGAGAAAATCGTATCTATGAAGTTCATACTATTAGGGGAGTCTTCTTTTCTTTTGGGACATTCCTCCTTCGAATGAGGTTCTTGACAAGGAGAGCATCGTTGTGATTCTTAAATGTTGGCCATCCTAACGAGCTTCAAAGTTTGAGGATCATTTGCCTCTTTTTGAGGCCTTGTCTTCCATCATGTAGCATCCTTTTGTTTTCTGATGAATGGAGGTCTTGGAGTAGACTGATTTCTCTCCAAGTTCATCAATCAAGTCATAACCTGATTCTGAGTTTGGACAAGTTGAGTATTCATCTAATCAAGCATTTGAGATATGAGAGCTATTGGATATGGTGCATTGTCTGCTGCAGTCTTTGTCTCTTCTTCTGTCTTGGCACAAGGATACTGAAAATGATCAATCTTTGAGTAGAGAAGATTCTCTTTAATTTATGCACTATACTCTTTGGCTTGTGCCAAAATGTTGGGTTTCTTCTCTCTAAGGATGAAACCAAATTTCTCTTCCAAGGGATTCACATAGAGAAGACATGCAGCTGCTTCAGATGGGCAAAAATCCTTCAGGATTTGGCTATGTAGCTTATCAAACCTGGTATCAAATTCACTTACTGTCTCATTCTCCTTCTTCTTAATCTGGTTGAATTGAGTCATTAGCATCCCACTATCATTCTTTGTTTCCCATATGATTTTGAACAACTTAGCGAAATCGTCATATGATGCTAGGTGATTATCATGCAAGCCTTTGAACCACCTTTAGGAATTTTTAGTCAGAGATGTGGATAATAGCTTCATTTCCACATCTTCATGTCCCACTCCTTCATTTTCCATGTCTCTACCAATTGATAAAGGTGTTCTTCATTTGTGACCACATTGTTTCCCAAAAACTTGGGCAACCATTTGTTGGTTTCTTTAGGCATGGTATTGGGATATCTACTGATGACAACCATGTTCAAGGGCTTATAGAAGTATTTTTACCAAGGATGAACCATCAGTGCAAAGGGAATATTACCATGGAAAACGGTTTTGAAAATGGGGGAGTTAAATGGAGGATTTCTTCGGTAAGCCTTGGAAGGCTTAAATCTTCTAGGGGGAAGGGTTTGTTGGGAAGATAGATTCTGCAGTGGTGGAGTCACCATATGAGATTTATCTCATCAAAGGAAAGAAAGGGAAAGGGAACTTCCCTCAAGTGGAGTCGCCAGGCAATCTAGGGGTAAAATATTTGGGATCAAAGCTTGCCATAGTGTCATTAGGGCATGAAAGAGGATTCAAAATTCCCCTCAACAATGACGCCAAAATTTTATCGTACATATCGTAGGTTGGGAAAATCTCGACCCAATCCACAAATGTGAGACAACAATGGGAGTAGCTACCCACTTCCACCTTTGATAGATACTCCCCTCGCTTTAGTGATGATAAATCACCACAAGGGAGGGAATCATGGTGACCCTAGGGGGATTGAGATGAAAAGTGGAGTAATTGCAAGTGAAACTGTATAGGTCAATTTTGGAAGTGGAAAAAGTCTTGGAAGAGAGTCTTGTTGATGAGGGTAGGTTTCCAAAGTGTAGTGTACCTGCAAGAGAGTGTTGTACCTTCCCGAGACAAGACAATTTATCGAAATACAAGCCAAATAATCAAAGGGACAAGAAAATGAATCTTTCTGTCCTAAATTACAACAGTAAACTAATATATATATCAGAAATGAATAGAGTTGTTAATTGCAGAATTTACCACCAAAAGATCATATATTTATTGGACAATGAAGCATTAAACAAGTAGATAGTATCCCAATACTTAAGCATGAACTTTGATGGTAAGATAGGGCTGATAAATGAAGTTATCAGAAAAGTATAAAGGCAGACATATGGCTGTAGCAAGATATTTCTACAGCAGAAACTTCTACTCAAAGAAAATCAACAAACAACTTGCCCAAAAGATAGCCAATACCAAGTAGATTAACAATAACAACTTGCCAACTATTTTCAATGGTAGAAGAGTGAGAGACAAGATATTTACAAGTGATTTTGCAGCAGCCCTAGTGGCTTTAGCATAAGTTTATAATAACAGAGAGATATCATTGGCTAAGCAAGATGCCCTAGTGGCTCAAGAAAGATAATAGCATATAGAATTGATTCCAATTTAGACAAATGCAATATCTCAACAAGTCACATTTTCCAATGTAACGATTTTGTTTCTCCAATGCAATTTTTTATTAGTTCTTAGTCTATTGGGTTATGGAGTCTTGGTTTTAAGAGTTGGATCCACTACTTCTCTATGGTTGTAAGACCTTTTACTCCCTAGAGAAAGTAAATCCAAGAAGGTAAATCTAGGAGGGTGTAAGCCCTTTTACTCCTCCTAGCAACCTTGGAAAAATGACTTATCCAATAACAATTAAGATGAACTTGGTGGAGGGTGTATTCCCTTATACTCCTCCAAGGGTTTTAGACAAGAAATACCATGAAACAAAAAGAAATTACCAACAAATGCAAAAAATTCCTTACCAATTCCACAAGATGACAAGGCAAAACCCTCATCTACCAAGTAAATTTCATCAACATGCAAGAGGCAAGCCTCCAAGAAGGTAGTGCACCACTTAGCTCCACAATAGAAAAATAAACACCCACAAAGTTTCACAAGAGAGAGATAGAACAAATGCCCAAAGAGGGCACAAATTTCAGCCAAGTATGTAATTCTCAATTGAGAGAGTTATGATGAAATGAAATGTCAAATGAATTTTATTTATATAAGGTCATGTAAAACAAGTTTGTCCACATAATTAGGGTAAAAAAATAAATAAGGAGGCCGACCTCTTAAATTTTTCCCATTTACAAAAATAATTTGAATTTTACATAAAAGAAAACCCTAATGATGATGTCATGCCCTAATAAGGTGACGTTTTGGCATGAAGAGGAAATCATTGAGCAAACTGAGGAAGTTGTTGGGCCTCTAAAGGCCTAATCTCCATGGTGCAAGGGATTCTCTTCATCAAAGCATGCCAATACTACATCAATTCATCACCACCATCATTAAATCCTAGCCCCCAATGTGACTTCAAGCCCTAGAAGAGGAATTTTTGACCTTCCAAGATCAAGCGTTGGGCTAAGAGGTGTTTTTTCTCATCGTCCAAGGTGCCTTCTCTCGCCTCCAAAGGAAACATTCATCCTCTAAATGCCCCCAAGGTGTAGGTCATGGCATCCAATTTATGGGCTTCTTGCCACAATGAAGGCTCAAGATAGGCTTGTTCCTCCATAATGTCCATCAAACAAGGTCCTACAAAGACAAGTGAATTCTCCCTCCAAGGGTCTCAAGTCAAATGTATCATGCTAAGTAAAATCACATATAATACAAGAGCCACCTAAACATGTGCATAAAAACTACCCTTTCAAAATAAACAAGTGCTCAAATACCCTATGCAACTTTCCAAGTTTAGGTATGGGAGGGTTGTCATGGTGACCTATTGGGTGAATCATTCCCCAAGTCAAGGAGTGTTTCCTAGGTGGACCCTCTCAAAGTCATGCAAAGAATATGAAATGGATGGGGGAAAAACTTCTGGGCATGGGGTTCATGACATACAAGGGTGTTTATTATCTCATTTATGGGTGCCTTTATAGAGGGTGTGTTGCACCTTCGTTTTCAATGCAATCTTTTTTCTAAGCCCATTTATTGCCATTAATCAATTAAATTCCAAAACAATTAAGTACTATAAGACATAGAAATACAATATTACCACAACATCACTTGAAGCTAGAGGTACGCATAGTGACATATGCATGGAAAGAAAGGGACACTGCATAAGTGTACACACCTCAACAAGCGAGATATCTATATAATGTGAGTTTGTTTTTGTAGTTATTCAAATTATTTCAAGAGAAATGTTTCATTGTTCTCAAGACCTCTTTGGGTGAGCATCTAGAAGGTTATGATTTGGATTTTATATTTTTCTAGCTACATTTCCCTCTGGGCCTTCTTCCCCTTCTTCCCATGAAATGAGGTACAATCCCTTCTTGGGTTAGTACACCAAAAAAACCCAAAAGATGAGGAAATGAAAGGATGAATGTGTGGAAAGTGATAAGTATGATCGAGAATGGTACAATGACTCATCAAGGAGACCTCCAATAACAAACCTTTTCATGAGGGTGACCACTTGCTAGGACACAAAGTCAACCACCAATGTGAAACAAGGAAAAGAGCATAATTTATAAGCAAACGTTCTATAATCAAAATAAGCTTTAATGCAACATATTCAAACACCTCAAGTATTAAAGTGACACTTACCATAATGCCTGAATTATACCTCATGGAGAAAGACCCATTGTCTTTCAGAAGCAAGGTTATGTATAAAATTCCATCATGGTGAATCAGAGAAGTATGGTGGTGTGTTGGCCCTTGACCAAGTTTTGAGGAAACATTGGTCGTGATTGACCACTTTTGGGACTTCGACAGGCTGGTCGAAGATGGAGCACCCAGGCGGACCTGAGATCGTGGGTTCTCAGTTATTTTGTAGGATTTTAGGGTTTAGGTAATGGGTTAAGGGATGTTGGCCCATGGTTTTACCCATGATTAGGCCTTTTTGTAATGTATAAATAAGTAGCTAAGCGATGTAAGAATTAGTTCTAGTTCTATGTGATTTTTATTGTAATTCGCTTAGTGCAAGAAGTGTTGGATTTGTGCAAGAATGCGTTAAGACTTGCGGATATAAGTACAAGTGATTGTAAGTTTCTTTGTGCACAGACTATGTAAAGTAAGGCTCTGTGATGATAAGGAGTTGGCTCTGTGCCTTGACCTGATTTTGGGAAGGTGGATCTGGTGCTCTGTGTGTAGATCATTGTCCGTTGTAAAGATAGGCTCTGTGGCTTTGTGCACAGGAGTGAATTAATGTAAGAATATTGAAGACTAATAAAGAAGAGAAGGATATTGGTGGACATAGCCCTACATTAGGGTGAACCACATATATCCTGTGTTTGATGTGCTTTGTGTGATGTTGTTGATGTTATTGATGTTGTTTATGAGGTTTATTTGCTTAGTGCATTGATATTGATGTATGATAGATAGGTCTATGGATGCTTAGTGCTTTATTTATGATGAATGTGATATAATGCTATGTGCTAAGTGAATGAAAGTGCTTGATCGTTGTTATTATTGTGTTGTATTTAGGGTTTAATCTGCGATGTGAATGAGACTCATGAACTAATGCATATTGTTATTTGAGTGTTCTGTTAAGTATAATAATCCCAGATCTGTGTCCTAGCTTGGTTGTAGACACCTCTGTCCTCCAACCCCCCCTTCTCCTACCTCGGGAGAGACTTCATCTGCTTCACAGGTGTTTCTGAAAGGGCCGGTAGTTAGGGTTTTGTTGGTGTGTTGAACCCTAGGTCTGCCCCTGTGCCAACAAATGGTTTTGTTGCCGGGACTTGAAACTGTGATTGCTGGGAACTGAAGAAAAGAGAAAGATATGTGTGTAGATCTGCTACTATAGTGCACAGTATTCTACTTGACTTGCGAAGCTCTGTGCTAAGAAAGAAAGTCGATCTGAAGAAAAGAGGTAAGATCTTGAAAGAGGTAAAGCTTTGTGCTTTGGTAAGAGTAAAATAAGTGAAAATTTTTATTTCAAAAGCATGAATCTAAGTTTGTTTGATAAGTTTTGTCCTAATGGTAGGGCACAATTAGAAGAAAGAATTGATATGAATAGAGAAATATATGTTATTCCTATGCATAGAAAGAGTTTTTGGACTAATAAGTGGATGCAGGAACCTAGCAAGAATTTTTGCAAATTGTAGCTCCAACACTGTGATCCCAGTGCACAGTATAGGAAAGGATGGGGATAATTTAAAAGAAAGAGAGGATTGACACTATGTTATAATTGTAGAAGACTGGGACATCTTTCTAAGGAATGCCCTGGTACAGGTCCTATTTGTCTTTGTTGTAAAGCTATTTTTCATGAGGTTGATGATTGTCCAAGAATGATTGCTAAAGTTGAAAAGATGAACATGAGGCAAGAAAACTATGAAGAAGGTCAAGAGATTAAGGCTATGACAGAGAATTAGAAAGAGATAGAATCAAAGACTATGTTATTACAATTGAAAGAAACAATGAATGATCACAGAGACATCAGTTTACCAGATATCCTGAAAGTAAAACAATGCATAGTTACAAGAATAGAAGACTGTGACATAGATTGTGTATTGGATGAAGAAACACATGTGAATATTATGCCATAAAGCACTTGGGAAATTTTGGGAAAGCCTTCTATGGTACCTTCATTGGGAAGGATAGGCTTATTTAAAAGAAAGATGATAACCCTATGTGGAAGAGTTACTAATGTACCTATGATTTCTCAAGGAACATCGACTGAAGAGGAGTTTGAAGTCATTAAGTTTATTGAGGACAATGCCCCCTTTTCCCCTTTTGTTATGAAAGACTTGGATTGAGAAGGATCAGATCGGAAGGAAAGCAAAGGAGGAAGCTAGAGAACAAAAAAAGTAAGAACTAAGGGACTTCATAACCAGAAAAATAGAGTGACTAATCGAAGAACAAGAGGATAAGTCGAAGCAACAAAAGGCAATAGAATTAGTTGTCGAAGTTGAAAGAACACAGGAAGACTTGAAGAACCTGCCCATGCAAGAAAGAAGTATAGCTACCCGAGAAATATCAAGAGAAGGGACATTGACCTTAGAATCCGTAAGAGCACATCAGCAATGCGAAGTCACTTTACTAAGAGAATATAAGAGCAAGAATGGAAAGAGGATTCCAGAACGTGTTAAAGAAGCTCAGATCATTGGTGTTATCACTCCAAGAAACTCCTTAGGGTTGTAGGCTAAGGATGCTTGGTAACTTAGAAATAATGGTTTTTATGTGTTTGGGACAATGGGGTCTTGAATGATTTATGTAAGAGACAACTTATCACACATGTAAAGATGTAGTGCTTTCAATGAACAATAACCAGATCAAATAATTGAAAGAGAGAATGGAGAATACTATTCTTGATTTGCCAATACAAATGAAAGTAGGGCCTAATACAAGACAACAAGGAATCCTTTAGTTTCAAGCCTATGAGTTAAACAAAGAGGTAACAGTATTTATGAACTAAAATAAACTGAAATTAAAGTACAGAGAATGAAAAATGGACAATTCTAGTATTGCAAACGAAAGGGAACTCCACTTTATTTCTGTAAAAGAGTCTATACAATGACATAAAATTTCTCCCAGTTTGAACCCTTGTTTCATATCAAAAGTAGGCATTTATAGCCTCTTACAAACAGTTATACAGATCCTAAAAACATGGATCTGTATTTAATAAAGACAATTCAATTCTATCTAAACAACTTGAAAATAAAGTCTTTAACAAATAAACTTAAAAGTCGAACTGTCTTCAATCTCCAAAATTCGCCATCTGCATCCTTCAGCTCCTGGTATCTGCAATGTGGTGAAGAAAAGCAGGACACCTGTCTTGATAGTTGGTCTCCCAACGTTCATGGTCGATTTTTGAGGAAATGGTTTTGCATGTGTTACCAAAATTCTCTCGAACCTCTGATGTTGAACCCTTTGTACGCGATCTGATAGCCCACTGATACACTGGAGCCCCTTCAAAACCTGTTTGGAATAAACTGTCGTGTCCTTGGCTTCAAAAATTACTTTCACAGCTTTCAACAACGCACTCGTTTAATTTTTCGCGGGTTAGCTGTTGAAAGCCGTCGCTTTCCACAGCTAACGGGTCATAAAATGATAACTTTGCGCTGGTGAAAGTCCCGATTGTGCTCAAAATGAGTTTTCACCTCTAAAATTTCGATTTCATCAAAATTTAGTGTGTTCCCAATTTCTCACCTTGCATATTAACGACGACTTGAGCGAGAACTTTCAGATCTGGATGAGATTTTTGCCTCTGTTTTTGTTTTAACCTTCTTATCTGCCTTTTAAGGCGTTTAGCAAGCCACCACAGGCTATTGTAGTCTTTGGTGAGTTTTTTCTTTCTTTTCTTCTCTTTAAAACTTTCCTTAGCCAATCTCTCAAATGCAGCATTAGTTTTTTCGAAGTTCTCAGACAACTTCTTATACCTCTCTTTAATTACCCTTTCCAAAACCTCTTGCTGGGCAATTACCTCCTTGAGATGCTTGATCTTATGAGACTTCTTTGATTTGGAGTTTTTTGATGACTCTCCCTCTTCTGTATGAGTGAAAGTCTCATAGTTTTGTGCACACTCAGTTGTCTGCTCAGGATTCTCAGTGGCAGGGCATTGATCTTGCTTCTCTGATTCTGAATCTGAATAGGGCAAGTTTAATATATTCTTCCCTGTACTCTGCTCTATAGGACGCTCTGTGATTTTCTCTGTGGTCTTCTCTGTGGTCTGCTCAAAATTTAACCTTTTCTTCGACCTAAGGGGCTTCACTCTAGAAATTCTATCCTCTGGAGGTCCTGGCAGGGTCCTTCTTTTTCTTGAACTACTTTGAGGGGAAGACTGTTTCTTTGAACCTTTCCCTAGTTCAATTGCAGGTTGGGTCTGTGTTTCAAAACCTTCCCAGAATAAAAAATGATCCCAGCTTCTTCCCTGCTATTTCAATTCCTCCAGGATGATTAATTTTATGAGACCGAAGTGGCATAGAGTACTTTTTATGCTCAAGGGTTGAGCCCTAATCTTCTTGCAAATCTTAGTCAAACTTTTATGTAGGAAAAAAGGTAAATTAAGGGGAGTCTTGCCTATGAAATGGTCCATGAGTTTGATGTGATACATCATAACTTTATCATACCGGCCCTCTGAAGTAATGTACAGCTGGATGCCTTTGAACAACTCCTGCCATTCTTCTTCTAGAAAAGAAACAGGCATACCTTTTTTCCATGCCTTGTGCTTGTACCCCTCTTTCAAATAAGCTCCGAAATCCAAATCTTTGGGAGCAGTGGTTTTAAACCATCTCTGACCGGTTCTTGGTAAACTTGTAGCTGCAGCAATGACAGCTTCATCCACTCTAATTTCCATGGACCCGACAAGAGCTTTGTTCCCATCGAAAGTCTTGGCAAAAGCTTCTGTTGTAGCCTGGTGGCAACCAATTTGCAATCTTTCAATGAACCCAATACACCCTGCGTTTGAAAAATGTCTCTGGAGTTTGGGGTGTGTCTGTAAAAAGGACAGGCTATCCAACTCTCTCTTGAGTAGAGCACCACTGTATTTTCTCACCATTCTGTAGCTCGAAGATCCCGACAATTTGTAACCCCTACAACTACTGGTCGAGCCGAGGTTTTGCGTTGTGGGAAGCACTTCGGGATTTGGCTTTGTTTTAAAACATTTGAAATTTTGATAAGCCTCCATGAACAGGGTATGATATGGAAACAACGAATTGATTTGATGCTTATCAGGCCGACAGTACCTCCTCTGTACTTGCACCACTGCATTCGAGCTTGACATCCCCGATGCCATGATTATAGAGTGTGAGTTTCTGAGCCGAATTTGCATCACAATCCTACTCTGACGTGCAGAATTGAGTTTCCATCATTACCCACTCTCATTAGCGCATGATTTGGATTTTCCTGACGTGGCATGATCATATCATCATTGCCTTCAGATGTGGATATCACACATGTGATTCCCGCTTTCTTCAACCAACGGCCCGTGGAAAACACCTCTGTTAGTTGTTCATAGTTGCCACTTTCACCAGTGCGTGACCCTGTGGAAAACCCTCGTTCGTTGTTGAAAGTCTTCACTTTCCTCAGCGCATGACCTTTTAAGAACTGCTTCTTAGCTGTGGAAAGTCTTCACTTTCACCAGCGCACAACCTTTGAAAAATCGTTCCATAGCTGCGGAAAGTCTGTACTTTCAACAGCGCACGACCCGCGAAACTGATTGTTGGACATTTTGAAATTCACCACTTTCAACAGTGCACCGACTTATGAAAAGCGCTCCTTAGCTGCTGAAAGTCGCCAATTTCCACAGCTAACACTCAACTTTTGCACACATGTTAGCTGTTGAAAGTGAAATATGAAAATTTTGAAAAGAAGACTTTATGGGTCATATTATTTTCTAAGACCAAAACCTAAGTTTTGCTGCTATAAAAACTCAAAAATGACTTGAGAACAGTACCGATAGCAATGCTATCTACCACAAAACTTGACCAAAATGACGGTTTCATTTTGGGAGTTAACATTTGGCTCCAACTAGGATGGGCATCTCCCTGTGATGTGACCAAGAACCTAGCTAGACTCAGTAGCCTTATTGCAATTTGAAACAAAAATTTGAAAATAGTTGCTAGTACCATTGGGCATGGAGTTATTTGAATGACAGAAATAAAGAAAACAGAACTGAAAAGGAAAATATGTACAAGAAGAACCTGGCTTCAAAGGAAGCCTTATGAGAAATAGATCTTCAGGAAGCGCCCATTGAAAGGGCCACATGATACTGGCTTGCTTGAAAGAGTCTGGAGGACAAAGGTATTCTTCTGCTGCACCGCTGTTATGACAAAAGGACCTGTCCAAAGAGCCTCGAATTTTCCATGTTTCCCCTTCTCTTGCCTTGTTGCATCCCACTTTAAGACCAAATCCCCTGTTTTGAAGACATCTGATTTGACTTTCTTGTCGAAAGTTTGCTTGATTTTTCCCTGATGCAATTCTATTTTTTCCAAGAGCTGCTCTCTATCCTGCTGTAGTTATACCAAATTGTGAATTCTCCTAGTCAAATCACTTGGTTCAGAATCAATTTCTTGTAAGAATTTTGCAATCGGTAATGCAAGTTGAACAAGAAATATGGCTTCAGTACCATATACCAACTTGAAAGGAGATGTACTCATTGATTTCTTACATGTTACCCTGTTAGCCCACAAGGAAAACTTCAGTTTGGAATACCAACCTCTGGCATTTTGTTCAAGCAGCTTCTTTATGATTCTGACTAAACTCTTGTTGGATGACTCAGCTAAACCATTCCCTTGCGGATAGTAGGTTGTGGAATGTGCCAGCTGAATTCCTAGCTCTTCACATAATTTCACCAAGTGTTTATCTTTGAATGCAGCAGCATTATCAGTGACCAATTTCTTGGGACAGCCAAATCTGGCAAATATGTTCTCCTGCAAAAAAATTATGATGACAGTATGATTGGCATTCCGGGTGAGAATAGCCTTGATCCACTTTGTAAAGTAATCAATGGCAACCAGGATCCACCGATGTTGACCACTAGAAGGCGGATGAATCTCACCTATGAAGTCCAGGCCCCACTGCTGGAAAGGCCCTGTGACCACTATAGGTTTGAGAGGAAGAGGCTTCAGTTGTTGTTTACCTTCAAATTTCTGACATTTGTTACATGTTTTCACGAACTTATATACGTCTGAAAATAAAGATGGCCAGTAATAACCAGATCTTCAGATTTTGTGTGTTGTGGTTTTCCAATAGTGATGTCCTCCGCATTCACTATTATGAAGTTCACACATGACTTTAGTTGCCTCCTCTTGGTTTACACATCTTAACAATAAACCAATGGGATTCTTCCAGAACAACAAATTATCATTGATGCAGAAATTTACAGCTCTGAGCTTCAAAGCCCTTCTTTGAGTCTTCGTCAAATCTGATGGGACTGATAAAGTTTGCAGAAACTGAATAATATGACTGTACCATTTGCAATCGGCTAAATGAGCTGCAACCTACATTCCCTTACCTTCTTTATCCTATGAAGGATGATCATTTTCTGCATTAATACTCATTAGATTTATATCAAGCAGCTTGCAATTTTCCTCTGCCAGGAGTTTGGCAAGGCCCTGGCCTTTCACTAGCTTTGTTGGTTTGATTTCAACATTGAATTCAATCAATCTTGCTATCCACTTACTCCTTTTTCCATCAATATCAGGTTGAACAAGAACGTCTTTAACTGAACTGGAGGGAACAAAAGCTATTACCTTTGCCTGAAGAATGTAGACCCTGAAAGATTTCAGTGACTTGACAAGTGCATATGCTTGTTTCTCCAACAACTCATACTTTACCTCTATGTCTCTCAAGACCTTACTAAAGAAGGCAACAGGCTTCTCTTGATCATCAACATTCTTTTGTAAAAGTACTGCTACGATCGTATCACTGGAAGCGAATGAAAAAATGTAAAATACCTTAGAGAAATCAGGGTTGATCAAAACAGGGGTTGTTGTGATGGCTTCCTTAATGGAATTGAATGAATGTCTGGCCACTTCAGTCCACTTTACCTCAGATTCTTTCCTCAACATAGCAGTGATATGTTTTGTGAGTTCAGCAAAATTCACTATAAATCTTCTGACAAAATTAATAGTCCCAAGGAAATACTGAATGTCTTTCTTTGATCTAGGAAGAGACATATTTTTGATTGCTTCTGCCCTCTTTGGGTTAATCTTAACCCCATCAGCTGAAACAATATGCCCATGTAATTTCCCTTCCTTAAGTGCAAAATTTGATTTTTTTGGATTAAGAGAGATGCCATACCTTCGACATTTCAAAAAAGTCCTTCTCAAGTGCTGCAAATGAAGTTCGTGGCTGCTTGAGAAAACAGTGATATCGTCAAGATAAATCAAGACAAATTTATCTTTCTCTCCAATGAAAGCAATGTCCATTTCCCTTTGGAATGTCTCTCCTGCATTCATCAATCCAAAGGGCATCTTCTCGTACATAAACGTACCCCATGGGGTGGTAAAGGCGGTTTTTTCTTTGTCTTCTGGATGGACAACAATCTGATTGTATCCGGAAAACCCATCAATAAAGGACATTACCTTCGATCCTGACACCTTCTGCAAGATATGCTCCATTTTAGGCAGAGGGTAGAAAGCACTTGTTCAAATTTCTGAAGTCGACGCAGAGTCTGATCTCCCCATTCTTCTTCCTAACCGGCACAAGATTAGCAATCCATTCTGAATACCTGAGAGGAATGATAATGCGGGCATCCAACAGTTTCTTAATTTCTCTTTCCATTATGGGCAGCAACAAAGGGTTGAAGAATCTAAGCTTCTACCTGAATGGTTTGGTGTCTTTATTCAAGGGAATATTATGTTGAATCACCTCTGTGTCAAAAGTCTTCAAGTCATCATACTGCCAAGCAAAGATGTCTGCAAATTCCTTTAGCAATTCTCCATAATCAGCCCTTTGTTTTTCAGTCAAATGTGAGGCCAAGTTGACATGTTTAGGATCTTGTTCACTGGCCACATTATACTGCAAAATATCTAAATCTTTCTCCCCACTTTGCAATTTGACAGCCACATCGTTGTTATCGAACAACTTTTCCAACAGAACCAAACCTTTAGGAATTCTGTTGGTGGACAGCTGAACTATTTCATGTGCTGCGATTTTGCTTTTGAACTTTGTCTTTTCAGCCTCATGGTCATGTTCATTCTCCTGATCAATCTGCAGATCTGCAAACTCATCTATCACTGCAAGGAATCTAGTGAGTTCAGCATCATCTTCAAAAACCTTCCAAAATTTTACATTATCAGGGAGAGAGGGTCTATATTTAACTTGAATTTCGTAAGATAATTTGTGAGGCAGAGGAGGTATGAATGTACAAGTAGACACAACTAATGAATCAGCCAATTCATTCATTGCTCTAGGTACAAATGTAATTTTAAGATCTGCAAAATTTTGAATTGCCTTCAACACTTCATCTCTGTATGCCTTCAGCCTGACATGCTTGGCTTGAAAAGACTTATTCACCTGCTGAATAATCAAATCTACATCTCCAAACACCTGCATTTTTTTAATTCCCTTCTCCTTGGCTGCATTCAGCCCCAAAAGTAGTGCCTCATATTCAACAATGTTATTAGTCACTTTAAAATCAAGTTTAAAGGACAAATGAGAAGTTTTCTTAGAGGGGGAAATGAATACCACTCCTGCTAAAGCTGACTCCTTAGTGCAAGCACCATCAAAGAACATGGTCCAAAGGTCATCTTCTCCTGTTTCTGTGGGCTGAATTGTGATCTGATCTGTGGGCTTTCTGAGCAGCAATGTGTCAGGCAGTGAATCATCAATTTGCAAAATACAGGATCCCATATCTGTATCTATTGAATAGATAGGATGATTGGATGGATTTTTCTCGTCACTGATAACATATGCCAACTAAGATTCTCGATAAAGTCTTCTGTTCACCCCTCCGAAAACAGGGATAGTGGCATAGGATAGATCCATCTGAAGAGTGCCACCTAGTCTCTTCATCCACGATCTGGATAAAAGACACCCAAATTTTGGAGGTATGTCGGCCACCACTATATCCATCACCATTGTCTTCATTGATGCTTGGGTCAAGGTCACAGCCAAATCCTTAATCATCCCAAGGCATTTGACTTTTCAAGAATCAAAGGAGAAAAAGTCATGATAAGACTTGGTGATCTCCAGCCCAAGCTCATCCATGACAGCTTTTGGCATCAAATTGTGCGAAGCACCGGAGTCCAACAAATAATTGTGCGGTGTTTTTTCATGAATATTTAAAGAGATGTAGAAGGGAGGACAACTTTCATCTCTGTCTTCTACCATTTGGCCCAGAGTAATGGTAGGGGATATCAGTGGAAAGGGATACAGATTGAGGATCTAGAGTCTTAAGAATATCTCTTTTAAACATTTCATTTTTCATCAGCTCAACAAGAGGAATAGGAATCTTAATCTTTTGTATTTCAGCCTCAAAATTAAAAGAATATGGAACTTTATCAACAGTTTTATCAGAAACCTTTACCTGATTTGAAGGGGTTTCTTGAATTTTTGGTTGTTCGACAGGAGGCTGACTTTCTGGAGTTTGATGGTTGACAGAGGCAGCAGTCTTCTTGGGAGGAGCTGATGCTTTCACCTTTGAAGGCTTTGCTGGCTGATTTTCTTGTGTCTAGTCTTTCTGCTTAATAGGGGCAGCAGTCTTTTCAGGAGAGGCCGATGCATCTTGTTGAGCAGCATTAGATTTAGATCGGAGGTTATATTTGTTCTTATCTTCTGCTGTGAAAATGTCATCACCAAGGAGATCATCTTTTGTCTGTTCAGTCATTAATGATTCCTCGTAATCTTGTTATGTTAGATAAGACTTCCCTGTCTCTTCTCCAACACAATGAATGTCACCTTCTCCATCTTCTTGATCTTCACCATTTTCTTCATCCATCACAACATTTTGCAGGGGGACCTTTATCCTCTGATCTTCATTAGAATTATTTTCTCTTTGCAGGATCTGAGTGGGCTGATTATTCCTTCTGAAGTTGTTGGGATTTAGAGTTGGATTTCTTCCCGCAGTATCATAAGTGCCTCTGCCCTTCATAGGCTATTTATTTCAATCTTGAGCTTAGAGATCTCAGAGGTTAGAGACTCTAGCATCTTGGCCATTTTATCAAGTTTTGGATCAGCATGTGATGAAGATGAGGCTTCATTCTTTGGCCTTCTCCTATCAGAATCTCCTTTCCATTTCTGAGAGGCCAGAATATTTGATTCCACCTCAAGGGCAGCATCTTGCATGAGAGATAGTGTTGGTGACCTCCTTTCTCTCAACAACAAACATAAATCTGAATCAAAAGCATCGGAATAGATGATTTTGGTAGAAGCATCTGATGGTTTTATCTCAGCTGGAATTTTGCCATACATCCGATTAAACCTCTTAGTGAAATCAGAGACTGATTCATTACTCTGTTTCCTCAAGTTTCCAAATTTTGTGATGTAGTAGACAAAATCTCTTCTGTCGCCCCAATGTTTTAGAAATGTCTCATCCAACTGCTCGATTCCGACAATGGAACCAGCAGGGAGTTCTTTGAACCATTTCCTACCATGACCATCTAGGCTTTGGAAAAAGACTCGTGTCCAAACATCTTCCTGTTCAATATTAAGGTTCTCTGCATAACTGTAAAAAGCCTCAATATGTTCTTCAGCAGACACATCGCCTTCGCCTGTGAATTTAGGCATATATTTCTGGTAGTCTCCTGTTGGCATGGCTGCTACTGGATTTGGCAATATGAGTGGTGCATACCTAGCATCCAAGATTTGTTGCATCTTGGTCAAAGGAGGATTTGGTTCAGCCATGACTGTCAGAGGTGGGGAAAATGATAGTTTCTTCTTCGAGTCTTTAACACTGGAGGAATGTGAAAGAGGTGAATCTTCCAATGGGAAAGAGGTCTGATAAGAGGCTCTGTAAAAATTTGCAAGCTAGGCAGCTAAATTTTCTTCACCCTTAGCAGATAGCTCTTGGAGGAGATGTTCAACAGCAAGGAGGCTAGTATAAATGTTCAAGTGGTCTTCTTGTTGCTGAGAATGGAAAGATTCAAGGGAAGAAGAACTGTGGCTTCTTTCTAAAGTTTTTTCATTCAAATTAAAGTCTATCAATTTTTTATCATCACTAGGATTTTTCTGTTGATCAAAAAGAATTTGCTCTTCTACAGAATTTACAACTGTTTTATCATCAGGGTTATCTGAAAAGAACTCAACTTTTTCTGTAGTAGATTTTCCAGAACTAGAAAGAGGATTACCTTTTGGATTTGAAGTTTGACCTTGAATCGTCTTTCCCTTCCTGAGGATTGATTCTGGATTGGACACTGGTGTGATCGGTGATTCTTGAGGATTCTCCCTAGTACTGATCCTCTTAGGAGCCAGGTTTAATTCGTGGAGTCGCCACTGAATTCATCCTTCATGGAGTCGCCAGATAGATGATTACAACCAACTGAAAATGTCTAATCTTTGTCTATCATCAAAGATCAGCTCTGTGTCGTATCCCAGGAAAGCAGAGCTTGAATTCTGTCTCCCCGACAACGGCGCCAATTTGTTATCACTCCAAGAAACTCCTTAGGGTTGTAGGCTAAGGATGCTTGGTAACTTAGAAATAATGGTTTTTATGTGTTTGGGACAATGGGGTCTTGAATGATTTATGTAAGAAACAACTTATCACACATGTAAAGATGTAGTG
>ML792217.1:100878-170989 GCA_009831015.1 Picea engelmannii | reverse complement strand
AGTGAACAATAACCAGATCAAATAATTGAAAGAGAGAATGGAGAATACTATTCTTGATTTGCCAATACAAATGAAAGTAGGGCCTAATACAAGACAACGAGGAATCCTTTAGTTTCAAGCCTATGAGTTCAACAAAGAGGTAAGAGTCTTTATGAACTAAAATAAACTGAAATTAAAGTACAGAGAATGAAAAATGGACAATTCTAGTATTGCAAACGAAAGGGTACTCCACTTTATTTCTGTAAAAGAGTCTATACAATGACATAAAATTTCTCCCAGTTTGAACCCTTGTTTCATATCAAAAGTAGGCATTTATAGCCTCTTACAAACAGTTATACAGATCCTAAAAACATGGATCTGTATTTAATAAAGACAATTCAATTCTATCTAAACAACTTGAAAATAAAGTCTTTAACAACTAAACTTAAAAGTCGAACTGTCTTCAATCTCCAAAATTCGCCATCTGCATCCTTCAGCTCCTGGTATCTGCAATGTGGTGAAGAAAAGCAGGACACCTGTCTTGATAGTTGGATCTCCCAACGTTCATGGTCGATTTTTGAGGAAATGGTTTTGCATGTGTTACCAAAATTCTCTCGAACCTCTGATGCTGAACCCTTTGTACGCGATCTGATAGCCCACTGATACACTGGAGCCCCTTCAAAACCTGTTTGGAATAAACTGTCGTGTCCTTGGCTTCAAAAATTACTTTCACAGCTTTCAACAACGCACTCGTTTAATTTTTTGTGGGTTAGCTGTTGAAAGTCGTCGCTTTCCACAGCTAACGGGTCATAAAATGATAACTTTGCGCTGGTGAAAGTCCCGATTGTGCTCAAAATGAGTTTTCACCTCCAAAATTTGGATTTCATCAAAATTTAGTGTGTTCCGGATTTCTCACCTTGCATATTAACGGCGACTTGAGCAAGAACTTTCAGATCTGGATGAGATTTTTGCCTCTGTTTTTGTTTTAACCTTCTTATCTGCCTTTTAAGGCGTTTAGCAAGCCACCACAGGCTGTTGTAGTCTTTGGTGAGTTTTTTCTTTATTTTCTTCTCTTTAACACTTTCCTTAGCCAATCTCTCAAATGCAGCATTAGTTTTTTCGAAGTTCTCAGACAAATTCTTATACCTCTCTTTAATTACCCTTTCCAAAACCTCTTGTTGGGAAATTACCTCCTTGAGATGCTTGATCTTCTGAGACTTCTTTGATTTGGAGGTTTTTGATGACTCTCCCTCTTCTGTATGAGTGGAAGTCTCATAGTTTTGTGCACACTCAGTTGTTTGCTCAGGATTCTCAGTGGCGGGGCATTGATCTTGTTGCTCTAATTCTGAATCTGAAGAGGGAAAGTTTAATATATTCTTCCCTATACTCTGCTCTATAGGACGTTCTGTGATTTTCTCTGTGGTCTGCTCTATAGTTTGCTCAAAATTTAACCTTTTCTTTGACCTGAGGGGCTTCACTCCAGAAATTATGTCCTCTGGAGGTCCTGGCAGGGTCCTTCTTTTTCTTGAACTACTTTGAGGGGAAGACTGTTTCTTTGAACCTTTCCCTGGTTCAATTGCAGGCTGGGTCTGTGTTTCAAAACCTTCCCAGAATAAAAAATGATCCCAGCTTCTTCCCTGCCGTTTCAATTCCTCCAGGATGATTAATTTTATGAGACTGAAGTGGCATAGAGTAATTTTTATGCTCAAGGGTTGAGCCCTAATCTTCTTGCAAATCTTAGTCAAACTTTTATGTAGGAAAAAAGGAAAATTAAGGGGAGTCTTGCCTATGAAATGGTCCATGAGTTTGATGTGATACATCATAACTTTATCATACCGGGCCTCTGAAGTAATGTACAGTTGTATGCCTTTGAACAACTCCTGCCATTCTTCTTCTAGATAGGAAACAGGCATACCTTTTTTCCATGCCTTGTGCTTGTACCCCTCTTTCAAATAAGCTCTGAAATCCAAATCTTTGGGAGGAGTGGTTTTAAACCATCTCTGATCGGTTCTTGGTAAACTTGTAGCTGCGGCAATGACAACTTCATCCACTCTAATTTCCATGGACCCGACAAGAGCTTTGTTCCCATCAAAAGTCTTGGCAAAAGCTTCTGCTATAGCCTGGTGGCAACCAATTTGCAATCTTTCAACGAACCCAATACACCCTGTGTTTGAAAAATGTCTTTGGACTTCAGGGTGTGTCTGTAAAAATGACAAGCTATCCAACTCTCTCTTGAGTAGAGCACCACTGCGTTTTCTCACCATTCTGTAGCTCGAAGATCCTGACAATTTGTAACCCCTGCAACTGCTGGTCGAGCCGAGGTTCTACGCTGTGGAAAGCACTTCAGGATTTGACTCTGTTTTAAAACATTTGAAATTTTGATAAGCCTCCGCGAACAGGGTATGATATGGAAACACCGAAATGATTTGATGCTTATTAGGCCGGCGGTACCTCCTCTGTACTTGCACCACTACATTCGAGCTTGACATCCCTGATGCCATGATTATAGAGCATGAGTTTCTGAGCCGAATTCGCATCACAATCCTACTCTGACGTGTAGAATTGAGTTTCCATCATTACCCACTCTCATCAGCGCATGATTTGGATTTGCCTGATGTGGGATGATCATATCATCATTGCCTTCATACGTGGATATCACGCACGTGATTCCCGCTTTCTTCAACCAACGGCCCGTGGAAAACGCCTCTATTAGTTGTTCATAGTTGCCGCTTTCACCAGCGTGTGACCCTGTGGAAAACCCCCGTTCGCTGTTGAAAGTCTTCACTTTCCTCAGCGCGTGACCTTTTAAGAACTGCTTCTTAGCTGTGGAAAGTCTTCACTTTCACCAGCGCACAACCTTTGAAAAACCGTTCCATAGCTGCGGAAAGTCTGTACTTTCAACAACGCACGACCCGCGAAACTGATTGTTGGACATTTTGAAATTCACCACTTTCAACAGCGCACTGACTTATGAAAAGCGCTCCTTAGCTGCTGAAAGTCGCCACTTTCCACAGCTAACACTCAAATTTTGGACACAAGTTAGCTGTTGAAAGTGAAATATGAAAATTTTGAAAAGAAGACTTTATGGGTCATATTATTTTCTAAGACCAAAACCAAAACCTAAGTTTTGCAGCTATAAAAACTCAAAAATGACTTGAGAACACTACCGATAGCAATGCTATCTACCACAAAATGACCAAAAGGACGGTTTCATTTTGGGAGTTAACAACTGGAAAGAAGGAAAGGAAGATCAATAAGAAGAAAGCTAAGCTAGAGAAAATACAAGAAGCTACAGATAATAGAAGGAGGACTCCGCAGGTGGCAGGTCCGCAGAAGCTTAACCTCGTCGGAATAGAAAAACAATGCAGAATGGGACTTCGCTGTGATGAAGCTATATGATCGTGGAGGCACCCTAACCGTTAGAATGACGCTCCAGAATGGCTATAAACGTAGTTATTGACGAGAAGACCGATATTGGACCATTGGGACCACGCCATAACGAATAGATTCACATTGATGGACGCATTCCTAACATTGGAGGAATATGTTATGAGGCTTGCTTATTTAACTTGTCGGACACTGCGTCGGGACCACTTTTTGCCACTCGTGATTATCCAAGCTAATAGAGAATTGATTTCATATCGCGCTGTGATTTCGAGACCTTGTCGTCCGTTTGATTACCTCATTTGTTTGTTCGCCTACCCGATCTATTTGGTTACAAGTGTGAATGTCAAGAAAACATAGCACATTAGAAAAGAAGGGTTAGCCGAGATTCAATTAGGGAAGCTCATTGAGGCCATTGAGCAGCTTCAAGCAAGAGTAATAGAGTTAGAGCTCCAAGCAGTGTCGAGCACTCCGCAAGAAGTGCACGATCAGAGGGAAGAAATCACCAAGAACGCATTAGGAAGGATCAGGTCACTCACCTCAGAGTGTAAGCAATTAAGTGCTCGAAGTGAGCAGACCTACGAACACCTTGCAGAAGATGTGGAGTTGAGGAAACTGAAAGAAAAAATCCATGAGGCGAAGCAATAGACATCCACCGTGCAACCACAGATGAAGTTACTCACTACAGTTGAGAAAACGAAGAGATCACAGTAGCAGTGCACAGTCCAACTACAGATTACTTCCATCTAGGGCAGAGTCATGGAAGTTACACAGAGGTTACAACCAGTGAAAGATGAAGCCTGTACGATTTTTAAAGAGATTGAAGGACAAGGCTCATAGTTAGACCAAGTGGTGGTGATAGTGGAGCAATGCTTGTAAGGGCCTATTAGCAAGTCATTCAGGAGTTAGATGAGTAGGAGGCTCTAGCAAAGCAGCAAGTCAAGGAAAATTGAGCTAAGCTCGAGGCCTTTGAAGCAGCATTGCCTAGATCTAAGTGACTCGGGACGAGTCACATTTGAGTGTTGGGGGGTTGTTGGCCCTTGCCCAAGTTTTGAGGAAACATTGGTCGTGATTGACCACTTTTGGGACTTCGATAGGCTGGTCGAAGATGGAGCGCCCAGGCGGACCTGAGATCGCAGGATCTCACTTATTTTACGGGCTTTCAGGGTTTATGTAATGGGTTAAGGGATGTTGACCCATGGGTTTACCCATGATTAGGCCTTTTTGTAATGTATAAATAGGTAGCTAAATGATGTAAGAAGTAGTTATAGTTCTATGTGATTGTTATTGTAATTCGCTTAGTGCAAGAAGTGTTGGCTTTGTGCGAGAATGTGTTAAGACTTGTAGAGCTAAGTGCAAGTGATTGTAAGTTTATTTGTGCACAGACTGTGTAAAGTAAGGCTCTGTGTTGATAAGGAGTTGGCTCTGTGCCTTGACCTGATTTTGGGAAGGTGGATTTGGTGCTCAGTTCGCAAATCACTTGTCTGTTGCGAAGCTAGGCTCTATGGCTTTGTGCACAGGAGTGACTGAATGGAAGAAGATTGAAGACTAATAAAGAAGAGAAGAATATTGGTGGACGTATCCCTACACTGGGGTGAACCACGTATATCCTTTGTTTGATGTGCTTTGTGTGATGTTCTTGATGTTGTTTATGAAGTTTATCTATTTAGTGCATTGATCTTGATGTATGATAGATAGGTCTATGGATGTTTAGTGCTTTATTTATGATGAATGTGATATAATGCTATGTGCTAAGTGAATGAAAGTGCTTGATCTTTATTATTACTATGTTGTATTTAGGGTTTAATCTATGATGTGAATGAGACTCATGAACTGATTCATATTGTTATCTGAGTGTTTTGTTAAGTGTAATAATCACATATATGTGTCCCAGCTTGGTTGTAGACACCTGTTTCCTGCAACCCCCCCCCTTCTCCTACCTCGGGTGAGACTTCATCTGCTTCATAGGTGTTGCCAAAAGGGCTACTAGTTAGGGTTTTGTTGGTGCATTTTTGAAGCGTTGAACCCTAGGTTTGCCCCTATGCCAACATAGTGAAGCATGTTTTCATCTGTGTATGTGGAAACTACCAGTCAATCCATCTGTCGGCACTACATGTCTACAACCTAAGGGCCTCGAGATATCATCTCCTTATTTATCCCTATAAATGGGGGATAACAAGATCCAAAAAAGGAATTCAAATGGCTATTGGCTAAGGTTAATGCAAGACTTTTGGCAGATCAATAAGTCTAGTGACAGATATAAAGTGCCCAAACTCTTATCTAGGTCACATTACTACCATTCCATCTATGTACAAACTGTACAACTTAGAATTATTTAAAATTGGCTCATTAATTATTTTATACCATGTGTAATTATGCCCAAACAGGGCTATGACACCAATATGTAATATGCCTTTCTTATGATGCACTTATGCAGTTCTACAATAATAAATTCAAGGCATAACTTATAATGACATACATAATTATAAACATGCACATGATATCAAAATTAAGCACATATAATTACACATTATACACATCATAATAGCATATAACATAGAATGGTTATCTTAAACAAAAGCACCAAGTTGATGTATACCTCAAATGTTCCACCTAGACATAGACACTATTGTTCTAGCTCTCTCAATAGCAAGTCATGCCCAAGTTGGGGCTATGAATCCACCAAGGAAAAGGCTACCAAATCCAACTAGGTATACAATCAATACAAATTGTGTCTAGGACAAAGTACCAAAATTTGACATCAATTCCAACATACAATCTCTCATTCCCCTCAACCTACACAACCCAAGGAAATGCAACCCCTTATTTGCACTACAGTCCCTTGGGTTGGCCTGCTTCCCTTCAAAGGCTCCAACATGGGTCAAATAAGCAGTCTTAGAGTTGTGGCTTCAAGAACTCCATCTGATCAATGGAGTCTACAGACACCATCCAACTCTCACACCAAGGGAAACCTATCCTAAACAATTCTCCCTCTAGGGTTCCAACCTTTCCCAAGGAAACCCAAGGAGAATTGTTCACCCAAGTCCACCTAGGATTCACATGGTTCAAAAATAAATAGGGTTATAGTGGCTCACTATCTCACACCCCACATCCAAATAAACAATGACAAAGTACCAATGATAGAATGCATGAATAATGCAGGCTCACTAGCCTTTCATCATACATGCTCTCCAACCTAATATCACACATGCACTCTAACCAAAAACATACTTACAAAGGCACTCCAACCCAAAACATATTGGCTCGCTAGCCTAAAATATCATTTTTAAACATACAAATACAATTGGGGATCCAAAAATAAGGCATTACAACATAAGCAAAGTTTATGAATACAAATGTTATTAATGAGGTAAGAGAGAGGTAAGAGATGGGGTTGATGGCATGAATGGCCCCATGCTAAAGCAACCAATGTCCATGCCTCCACATAATGTCACACTGCCAATACAAGCATTAATAAATTAAATGAAAGGAAGAAAAAAAAATGAACGAGGAAAAGACGAAAGAGAGATAAAATCATAATGAAAGAACCATACACTAAAGTAATACCAAAAAAAACAAATAGAAAAGGGAAGTGTTGGAAATGGGAAATTTTAAGAGTTGGGGATGCCTAGCCTTCAAGTTGACTCCTTAGCAGAGCCCATTCTTCCATAAATTTAGGCACAATAAGTTAGAAGGAGTTCTTTGGTAGATATTGTACGAGAATGCTATGCAAATTCTTGTGAGGAGACTAAATAAAATAGAGAGTCAGACATAATTATAAGCCTACAAATTTCTTGAGAAACAAAGACTAACCAAAGCCATCCAAATGTTGTTTTTTCTGTTTAAGTTTCCAAGGGAAACGTTTATAAGTTTTATTTTATTATTGTGTTACGGAATTGTGATTGTAGTTTCATTCAGTGGATTATTATGATAATTTTCAATGCGTATTGAAATTAATTTTTCTCATAATCAATTTGTTTGAATCATTTTTCTCATTCTAATACCAATAGACTTGGACCATCTATGTAATTGACCAAATGAGATCAATGGTTGTGGTAATTGTTGTTATAGTTGCCATCTTTCCTTAGCCAAATTGTTAATTGTAATTTATTGTATCTTGTAATTACTCCTCTCAGTGGACCGCGGGTTCGTAATTAGAGCCATATGCCTTCCTTCCGGTTCTTGGTTTATGTTCATAAGTTGAATTGAGTCAAATGTACTTCCAGTCATTCTTTGCAATAACTATCTTGGAAGAGCCTTCCATAATTATACCATACATTATGTTTAAAGATTCCAACCAAGTTAGGTGACCCCATCCTCAATACCAAGACATGGAGCTTTAGCCTTCAACCATCCGATTTCATTTTAATACACTTTTGAGATGTCATTTCTATTATTTTATGAGTTCGTATACTCTAATACATGGATCTTACATCACAACTCCTTCATAAATATTCACCAATTGAATATTTTCTTATATGTAAGGGAAAACCAATTTAGAGTTTATAAGGTTGATCCAATAAACATTGGGAATCAATTGCAAGGGAATAGACACATTTTTCATTCATTTATCGTTGACAATTATAATTGCTAGACTATAGAGTTTTCATGCACAACGTTTGTAGTTCATTAGATGATTTAAGAGCAAATTCCAAATGACCTCATATGATTTGCCTTGACTTCTAATTAATAAGTGATTGAGGAAGATGTTGTGTTGAATGAGAAGGCGCATTGTGAAGGTTATTATTTAATTAAATATTAAATATAGTTATCCATTTTTTTTTAGGAATGTTTGGCAGAAGATAAACTTTATCAGTTGGAAAATAATAAGAGAAACTAAATCCATTAGACATTCATTGTGGAAATACAATACAAAAATTAAACATTTAGTAATAGATCAAGACTACATACACGGGATGATTAAAGAGTTTATGTGCATTATTATAATCTTAGTCTTGTATTCAATTGTAGTCACATTAATTGAATCATTATTTACATAGATAATCCATGTTTGTGAAATAGGTAGGCCACATGCCTACCATTTATGGATCATTGGCATAGACACCAAGGTATACTCATGAAAAACTATATATACACATGAGTATCATTGTATTGGATATGTTGTGTATTGTATTGTAGCAAGCATGGTTTGTGGAATGACTCCTTCCAAACAAGTATTTAGTGGTGTTACTTTATCTTAAGGGTTCTCTATATATTCTTCCATTGTCTGTTGTGTGGATCTATTTTTTTATGATCAATTTAAGGGTTTTAATCTTTCGTCTACTAAGTTTTACTACATTATGATCATGATCATGGGTATAAAGCCATTTATATTGACATGTACTACATATTGTTTCTTTATTGGTGACATTGGGATGATACTAATACTTCTTCAAACTTATATATCTTGATATTGATCACATACTTGATCAACTACTTGAATACTATGTTAGAGTTTTTGGTATGATAAGTGATGTTTTGCTTATATTCCACTTAATGTTTAATGTTTATTTGGTTTTTTTTTTACATTTTTAATAACGATTTTTTTCATTCTATACAAATAATTAATGATTTTATTTTCTAAGTGAAATATTTTCATTCATCAACTATACAACCAAGTTTTGAGCTCAAATTAACTGGGATGTCAACTCAAGGTATGGAGTAAACCTATGTTTAAGACCTTTGGTTAAGTAGAGCTCAAGACCAGGGCCGAAGGTCATGATTAGGATCTGACTTATGATTAGGGACAATATCTTTCCTAAGCTCAAGATTAATATTTAACATATGATTAGGACCAAGAATTTCCCTGAGATCAAGATCATGATCTATTTCTTTTCTTTTTTTTTAAATGAAAAATTTGTCCTATATCTCAACACAATTTTTGACCTAAGTAAGAACATATGTGTGTAATGCATTTCGACCATGAAATGATTCGTTATTTGACCACAATGATAACATCCATTTTCGATAGTATTTTTTACCTAAGATTATGTTATCATTGGCATTTTTTACTTATATTATGATGGGTATTTTGACCATTATTGCATTTATTTTGCCAACCCAAATACATTTCAACAATATTAAGGACCAAAATTTCGACCCATATTAGAAATATGGGTTGAACATTTGGTCATAAATTAGGTTAATACTCTGGTTGAAAATAAACTTTGAAGAAATTTTACAACCTTATTCTTAATCCATATTCGAGGCATAAAAACATGATTTTTTCAACTAGTCTAACTCGAAAGTAAGGTAAAAAATAAGGTTTATTTTTTTGTAGTGGCCCCAACCAATTTGACCACTTGAGGCAATTGATAATATAAAAATAATGGTTTACATGACCATCTCTCACAACCGATCATCAACAAATGACCCTCCATCATCTTTAAATATGGATCATGGACCAATCGAGTGTCAAGCCATAGATGAAGTGTCATTAGTATTAAGGAGATGTCTACACTATCATACAACTCATGTGTAGGACATGATTGTGACCATCAAATTAGTAAAGTACAAAAACATACTAAAGAAACAATCTAACATTACATTAGACCAAGTTGACCTTAATTAACTCCTAGAGTTTAAATATCCTAGCATCCCCCCTTAAGAACAACTTGGGATAGTATTGGAGGATTTACAAAGTGACAAAATGAGACATAGGGAGGTATTAAAGCTTGTCATTTCATAATGACAACTTCCAAATAGATTGAATCTTTAAGAACTTGGATTCTATGAGGGGCTTCATGAAAATGTCAGTGACTTGATAATATGCACGACAATAGAGCACTTAAGGGTGCTCTTTTGAAGAAGCTTATAAATGAAGTGCATGTGTGACTTAGCAGGTTTTCTCCACTAATGTTGAATAACCTCCTTGTTAAGCTAAATGGCACTTTAACTATCACACCAAAGTGTCGTCAGATATTGTTGTTAGAACCTAAATTCTGATATGGAAGAAATAGAAAGGGAACTATATTTCTTGCAAGCCCAAGTGATAGGTCTGGAGACAATGTTGAAAAAATAAATAATACTAGACTTTTGATAATCAAGGTCATCGACCCTATCAAAATATATAAAACCAACCAATATAGGAGATCCCCTAAACTGCATTGTGTATATTTTAACCTTGTACAATATTTTATTGCAAACATATTTTTAATAAAAGAACAAAAAAGATACAATGGAAAATACACGCATTACACAGAGATTTTTCCAGTGGAAACCCAAACCAGGAAAACCAACATATTCTATAATCATTCACATCATACATCATTTACAATACAATATACATATAGGAGTCAACGACATCCAAAAACCTAATCCAATGACCTAGACTAGTCGACAACCCTAATTCCTTAATCAAAAATAGAAAACCATCGGCAAAAAACCATGTTTCGAAAAACCGCCCAAAAACATGCACGAAAATCAAGGAATTTTTTTTCTCAGGGGCGTTGTCCTCAAACCCCTGCAACCCCCTGAGGGGGGGCCATATACATCAACTTGGTGCTTTTGTTTAAGCTAAACATTCTATTTATATGTTATTATGATGTGTATAATGTGTAATTATATGTGCTTAATTTTTATATCATGTGCATGTTTATAATATTTAACCTATGATTAGGACCAAGAATTTGAGCTCAAGATCATGATCTATTTCTTTTCATTTTTTAAATGAAATTTTTTTCCTATATCTCAACACAATTTTTTACCTAACTAAGAACATATGTGTGTAATACATTTCGACCATGTAATGATTCGTTATTTGACAACATTGGTAACATCCATTTTCGATAGTATTTTTTACCTAAGATTATGTTATCATTGATATTTTTTACTTATATTATGATGGGTATTTTGACCATTATTGCATTTATTTTGTCAACCCAAATACATTTTGACAATATTAATGACCAAAATTTCGACCCATATTAGAAATATGGGTTGAAAATTTGGTCATAAATTAGGTTAATACTCTGGTCGAAAATAAAATTTGAAGAACTTTTACGACCTTATTCTTAATCTATATTCGAGGCATAAAAACATGATTTTTTTCGACTAGTCTAACTCGAAAGTAAGGTAAAAAATAAGATTTATTTTTTTGTAGTGGCCCCAACCAATTTGACCACTTGAGGCAATTGATAATGTAAAAATAATGTTTTGCATGAGCATCTCTCACAACCGATCATCAACAAATGACCCTCCATCATCTTTAAATGTGGATCATGGAACAATCGGGTGTCAATCCATAGATGAAGTGTCATTAGTATTAAGGAGACGTTTACACTATCATATCACTCATATGTAGGACATGATTGTGACCATCAAATTAGTAAAGTACAAAAACATACTAAAGAAACAATCTAACATTACATTAGACCAAGTTGACCTTAATTAACTCCTAGAGTTGAAATATCCTAACATCCCCCCTTAAGAACAACTTGGGATAGGATTGGAGGATTTACAAAGTGACAAAAGGAGACATAAGGAGGTATTAAAGTTTGTCATTTCATAATGACAACTTCCAAATAGATTGAATCTTTAAGAACTTGGCTTCTATGAGGGGCTTCATGAAAATGTCAGTAACTTGATAATATGCATGACAATAGAGCATTTAAGGGTGATCTTTTGAAGAATCTTATAAATGAAGTGCATGTGTGACTTAGCAGGTTTTCTCCACTAATGTTATAGGACCTCGTTGGTAAGCTAAATGGCACTTTAACTATCACACCAAAGTGTCATCAGATTTTGTTGTTAGAACCTAAATTATGATAGGATTTGACAAATCCAAAGAACTTCTTGACTTGCACAAATTGTTGCTCAATACATTGCTTCTGTGGAAGAAAGAGAAAGGGAATTATATTTCTTGCAAGCCCAAGTGATAGGTCTCGAGCCAATGTTGAAAAAATAAATAATACTAGACTTTTGATAAGCAAGGTCATCGACCTTGTCAAAATCTATAAAATCAACCAATATAGGAGTTCCCCTAAACTTCATTGTGTAGATTTTAACCTTGTACAATATTTTACTGCAAACAAATTTTAAATAAAAGAACATAAAAGATATAATGGTAAATACACACATTACACATAGATTTTTCCCCTGGAAACCCAAACCAGGAAAACCAACATATTCTATATTCATTCACATCATACATTGCTTACAATAAAATACACATATATGAGCTAGAGGCATCCAAAACACTAATCCAATGACCTATATTAGTCAACAACCCTAATTCCTTAACTAAAAATTGAAAACCATCGGCGAAAAACCATGTGCCAAAAAATTGCCCAAAAATGGGCACAGAAATTGAGGATTTTTTTTTCTCAGGGCGTTGTCCCCGAACCCCCATGTAGGGGGGATTCACCCCCTTACAACCCCCCTCTTACCCCCCCTGCGTTCTCGACGGAACATAGACACTAGTTCTAGTCGTGCAAATAATATAACACATATCCAACACATTGTACTCCAAATATACTAAAGTATCCTATTTTTTTTCTTTCTAATGGATTCCATGGGGTTATTTCTTATATAAGGCAATGAGACCAACATGAAAGGAAATGCCAATGTGAGTATGGGTTAAATAAAAAAGGTTTTCAAGTAACTAATGGTACAAAGTGGCATCCACTTTGGGTGAGCTACAACTAGCAAAATGTTTAACTCCAAACTAAGAGGAGATGGGGCTAGTTTACAATCATCCATGTGAATACAAAAAAGAAAGTCTCATGCATATGTAGTTTGTGAAAGAGAATTACCTACTTGAGCTTGAAAAACTTGGAGGCCAAGAAAATAGTGCAAGTGCCCTAAGTTTTTCATTTTAGAGTTATTCTTAAGGTTGGATTTCACACATGTTAGAAGTTTGTGGTTGCTACCAATGAGTATAAGGTCATTGGCATAAAGTAAAAGTATGTGAAGATAGTCACCTACTCACTTGGTATAGACATTAGGGTCAAAGTGGCATGTAGAAATGTCTAATTCAAGAAGGAATTGGTCCTTTATTTCATACCAATCCCAAGGAGCTTGATTGAGGCCATATATATAATCATTGATAAATATTTGTTTGGTATTACATTGATTAGGAGCAAAAAATTGATTTCCCGCAGGGGTGTAGACCGTTTGGCAAGTGTCGTGTAAATGGAAGGAAATATGTAAAAATGAGGTCTCAAGTTCGATTCTCACCCCGATTTACCCATGCCCCATGCTTGCATACTGTGTGGACACACCTGAAGGTTATAGAGGTAGCAGACGAGAATCAAGCCCGTGTCACACGAGTACGAGAACCACGAGTTGTCGATTTTGTCAACATAAAAAAAAAAAAGAGCAGAAAATTTATTTCTCATGAATCAAGAATCCACTCATTTAAAGAATGATGCATGGAAAATAAAATCTAGAATAAGCAAGAACATGTTCTTTTAGGGAATTGGAGGAAGAATCATCTGACTAGACGTTGTTTTTCTTCATGGCTACTCTAAGGGATTCCATATTCTTGAAGAAACATGACTCTTGATGACCACTTGCCCCCAAAAATTGTAATTTTTTATCAAACTTCTTTTCTTTTGGATTAGTTCATTTATCAACATTAGGAATAAGAGAGGGTAGAGGATGTTTGAATCCCTTGTTTACTTTGTTGTGGAGATGATGTTTCTTCTTATGATGTTTGGAGCCTTTCTCTCGTTATGCCACTAAGGCTTTGTTAGAACTACCTAGAATACTTGTCAATCCAAGGTGCGAGAACTTATATTGGTCTTGAAATAGAGAATCACATAATGTCTTAAAAGAGTGTATTTCGTAAGGAGTACCCTAACTAAGAAATGCCTCTCAAGTAAAGCGAAATGTGGATAAAAAAACATAATAGGAAGTTCCAAGTTTAGAAAGAATAAAATAAATTAGTTGATCATCTTTTTTTATTTAACAATTTAGAAGTAAGAGCCTAAGTATCTAGAACTTCAAAATAAATATTTAATATAGATAAAGTCATTAGCATTCAAGGTAATCAATTGATTTTCAAGTTGGTGGGCTCAGATTTGTTTGTGTTTAGAAATAAAGTTTCCAACCTCATCCAAGTTGCATTGGTAGTTTCAATCATTGGAGATGAAACTTCATTTCATTTTAGATGGGAACCCTTATGTGTCCACGTGGTAAGTCTTTTTGGTCGTCGTATTTGTCTCTTTGTGATGCATCCATGTAGACAACTTCTATTCCCAAGTTAACTTGATAAGGTGCCTTCTCAATAAATCCTCCATAATAGATTTCTAAGATAAATAATTGGTACTTGTAACCAAGATTTCACTTGAACCGGACATATTGAAATTTGGAAGTAATATTATTCTAAAGATATAAATTGAGTGTTCAAATAGGAAAGTCTTGAAAAAATAAGCACTTTGAAAAAATGACACCCAAAACGATGCCCAGGTGTAGAAGTTATGCCCCTTGGAAGTTTATAAAGTGGGGATTTGAGGGAATTTTTTATAGAATCTGAGCTACAAATATTTGACAACATTTAAACTTACAATAATGAGCCACACTAGTGCATAGAGAATGAAAAATTATCTTCAAACAAAAAAATATGCACTCCAAATAGACTTTGGATGATGAATTTATGTCTATTTGAAAATAATTGTTGAATTCCAAATCACCAACAGAAGGAGATCGATCAAAGTGACAAGTGGCAATCTATAAGTGCCATGTGGAAAGTTACTAGAGTGTTAATATGTCATGATGACTTGGCAATATAACATGGTTATATTGATTTTCATAAAAGGTGAGGTGGTTTTCTTGATTTCAAACTTTGGTTAAGTTACATTTAGATTCAAAATGCATTCAAGGGAATTTGGTGTATGAATTTATGCCCCATGTGGAAGGGGTATATCCTTTTAAGGTAAATGGAAGTAAATGGTAGTCGTATTATCTAGTGGAGGGCCTAATATGGTCATTTATTTCAAAGGGAGACCATGTGGGGGTCTCTTCTACTTACTGTCCACAATAGAACTGTGGGGAAAAACTCCAACCAAGAGCCATGGAAGTTGTTCAAACAATGAGAGAGAGAAAAACCACACCCAAGAAGAGGCACAAAGGCCAAGGATTTGAAATTTGGGCATCTAAAAAGTTGAGCAACTAGAAGGATCAGTCATAACCCTTGAAGAAAACTCGACCTGTAATATTGTGATATACAACCACATAGAATGAGACCAAATAAACCGAGTACATCCAAAAAAGATACAAAAATTCACCAGAAACATAAATAAACCAAAGACTATTAATATTTTTCTAGAAAAAAAGTAACAAAATGATCCCCAAACAACTAAATTTGTTTCTAATTTGTTGAGTTCGCACAAACTACAGAGTGCAGAGCATACATAGAGAAATAATGGAAAAACTTGAAATTGTCAAAAAATAATAAAATCCAAAAATAAAAGTGAGAAATGATTTAAATTAAACTTTATAATAAGTATTTGTACTACCTTTGTTGAATCGTCAGAGAGAAGTGACCATATCTTGGGAAAATTGAAGTTGTTTTGCACGAAAATAATGGTGTTCTTGGCTAGAAATGACCCTCTATATATAATGTATTGGTTCACTTAGCCCAAAAATGCTTATAAACTCGAGAAAACAAGGGGCCTTATTGCATGTGATGTTGTAGCATCAAGATATTGATCAAACAATGGGATCAAAACTTCATAGGAGCTTTGATACAATGTTTAAAAAACATGGTCTATCGACATAGGTTAAACACTTTAATTCACACACAAAAATCAAAGATCTGTAAATTATTGTTTATGTGGATAAAATCTTCGAAGAGGGAAAAAATCCACAACCCCAACCAATCCAACCAATTAAAGAAATTGATTAGTGAAAAAAGAATAATTTACATCAATATCTCTCATAATCAATCCTCAACAAATTACCCTCCATGCTCTTCAAACAAAGATCAGAGACCAATCGGGTTTTAAGTCATACATCAAGTGTTATTGATATTGAGGATATGTTTGTACCATGGTATCACTTGTGTGTAGGACATGATTATGACTATCATAATAGTAAAGTACGATAGCACACAAAAGAAACACACTAACATTACATTAGACCAAGTTGATCTTAACTAACTTTTAGATTCAAAATATCCTAACAATAAAAATTACTCTAATTTACCATAATTATTAGTAGTAACTTAAAAGTGAATTTATTGTTTTATAGAATGTAAATAAATTAAAACACTTTTTGTTTGAGATGTCATAGGTGGGGATATCTATTTCACCAAATTCACCATAAATTTGAACCTAGACCCTATTACCCCCTCTCACCTAGGGGTAACTAGAGGAGATAAATGTCTCATAGCCCACGATGAAGACATTGATGATCATGATTATTAACGTATCCACAAAGATCAATCTAGCAGTCCCTTAGATGCTTCTTCCTCACTAGCACAACTCATCACACTCAATCAACAAGGCTCATTGGGAGATGGTGGCCTGACACATTATGAGGTGTGTTAGTCCTTGTTGTGTATAATGTGTCATATTTAATGCATTGGGAATTTGAGTAATGGTTAGAGGTTGAATTTGTATAGTGAATCGTGAACCTAGAAGTTATGCATTTTTCATTGTTTCACCTTGGTGACCATCCTAGGCTTCATAGTCTAGTGTTGTCACCCCTGGGAAAATGGGTACGACTAGTGGTTCTTTGAAAGGGGTAGTGTACCATTCTTGATCATACTTACCACTTTTCCATCCTAGATCCTTCCATTCTCCCACCTTTTGGGAAATGTGATTACCTGTATGAAAAAAAGGCATGTACCTCATTCTCTTATGAGAAGAAGGGGTTAAAGGCCCAGAGGTATATTGTAGCTGGAAGAAAAAAGAAAAAAATGGGATAATAAGGACAATTAAAAGCCATAAGTCCACAATTGAGCTCTACCCTCTCATTAATGGTAATCGCCCCCAGTCCTAATGTGAATAAACACATTCACCTATCAAAAAAGGACTTGAATATATCCCAAATAACAACAAATGAAGTGTCATGCTTGAAACCTTTTTAAGGGGACTCACAAATCATATAAAGTAAAATAAAGAGGAAAAAATAAGGGGTTCAGAATGCAAAAATCACCAAGGAAAGGGTAACTCAATCGTCAAGTGAACCCTTCACAAAGGTATTATTGGAAGCAGGCCGAAGTGGGGAAGAAAGCATGCACAAAGAAGAATGATAGTTGGAAGAGAAATCATGGGAAAGAAAGCGTGCAGGAGGAAAGCGACAACTGGCAAGAAGCACAGCATGTGCACATGCAAGAAGGAGGCGACAGATGGAAGGAAGCAAATTCACGCATGCAGAGAAGGAAGACCTAACGACAGTAGTTGTTAGGGTTTTTGTAATATTTTTGTGTAAATGGTTGAAGAGCTCGATAGATATAAATATAGACACTCAAGTATCATAGAGAGGTTCGCTGAAGTTGGGAAGAAGTTCGGTTCACTTCCTTTGTAGAGTCTGATTATCTTTATGTAATGTTTTTTTTTATGAGAGAACTATTTTTGTAAGCAATTGAGCTAAGAGGAAGAGAAGAGGTGGATTCTGAGGATTAGATCATAGGCTATGGAGCCTGGTGTGATCTAGTTCACCTCATAGAGATCCTACCCATCTAAGGAAAATTGTAAGCGCAAGGCACGAGAATTACAGAACTGCCATAATAAGAGAGCCAAGAGCCGAAGCTTTGTGGACATAGTCCAGGAGGGGGTGAAACACGGTAATACATGTGTAATGTGATGAATTCATGCATACCTTTGTCATACCCTTAGTAGTTAGATGTTGTGTGAAATGAATGAATGAATGAGTTATTATATTGCTGAGTAATTGTTTTTGAGTTATCAAGAATAGAGGCCACGAAGTTAAAGTAGTAAACGGAATAACAATAGGGCGTAATATAAATCACAATTAATGGCTCAGAATGCAGATCCTCTATCTCATACTCAATCCTAGGCTGTAAACACCTGAGTATTACAACCACCCATTTAAAGCTATCTCGAGTGAGACTGTGCAGTGCATTCTGTGTGTTGCGTTGCCTTTTAGTTTACCAGAAGGGCCGATAGTTTTAGGCTTTGTTGGTACCCTTATAGATATGAACCATGGGTCTATGGTGCAGGTAGTAGAGAGAAGTCATTCAGCTAAGAACCAACAAATGGTTCTGTTTCTATTGTAAGACGAACAAGAGAGGATTGAGTAGTTGATATAGAATGCATGAGAACAGAATGAGCGAACCCAGAAGACCGTTAAGCCACTAGAAGGGAATGTTGAGACCGTGGAACCCCAAGGCTGGTTGAGAACTAAAGAACTAGATTTTTCCTAGAAGGATAATAAAAACCCTAGCCTCACACCCTACAAATATCTGGATAAATACGTGTTTACTTATTTACACAAAGTCTTCTTCTGTGATTTTCCCCACCTACTGCAGGAGTCGATACTGAGGTTGAAAGATAACCACGCAACGAACCGGATTCGAAAACTAGATTGGACCCCAGTACAGATTGAGCAGTTACAATAGGTGAACAACAAATTCACTCGCGTAGTCAACTTCTGGCTTGATAGTATTGTGACAGGCTTCATCACAAAGTTTGCAGTTGACACAGCGAAGTCATACAGTGCGGTAGAGAAGGAATTTCTACGCAGACCCCGTGGAAGGTACATTCGATCACTATATACTTCTATTAAAATACTGTTATATAACAAAGGTGTAATGACAATGGAAGAAGATAGCTAGACTTCCTTGCGTGCATGGGGGAAGGGGGGAAGCACTGACAGATGAAGGATAAATGGATGAAGGTGAGGCTAAAGGCAAGAAGGAGGAGGAATTATTGGACTCGATCTTGATGGATGACGACCAGCTTAAGTGGATCTTGGCGTCACCAGGAATGATGCGTAGCAAAATAACCTACCAATATAAGGTGAATACCAAGAAAAGAGTCATAGCCATGAGGGAGGGCTTGGCAAGCGATGAAGAAGAGGTAGAAGATCTTCGTGCTGTGGAGCAGATTGAATAAATTCTGCGTGCAAACTATGAGAGGAAAACAAGAGGCCCAAGAACATGAGGAGAAGATAGCCATCCTTTCCATATTAATGTCAGTGTGGAACCCATAAACCCATGTGCGACTAATACAATAAAGAGAACACCATCGTTTAGACAACCGAAGTTCAGAGGAAGTCCGATAGCAAGAAGTACATCTACCGCAGGAGCAACAACTGGAGGAGCCAGTTTAGGAAACACTAGTCAAGTATATACACCATGCAACAGAGATAGCAATTTAGTGTTTAGAATGGTAGGAAACAACCCCATGATCCAATTACTAGAATTCTAAGGAGAAGCATAAGAGGACCCTGAGAATCATTTGTTCATTTATGCAAAGATCTGGGAGGCAAAACAAATCACGAATGAAGATACCAAACTTGCACAACTAATGATCACGGTGAGATACCATGCACTAGACTAGTACATGAGTTTAGACACAAACAGTGCCCCTGGGATGACGAGGACACTGGAAGACATTAAGAAGCTACTAATTAATGAGTTCCAAAAGCCGAGCTCAGAGGATCAGTACATGAACAAAATGATCGAGATCAGACAGAAACCAGGAGAGTCTGTATGGGAGATTGTCCAGAGATTCAATCGATTGAAGGGGAAGTTAAAATACCTTATGACTGAGATGCAGCATCGACATCTGTTTTTCAACACACTACTCCCACACCTAAAATATCCCTTACGACAATAGAAGCTTCAGATGCATGCCGAGGCTCTACAAGTAGCCTTGCATCATGAAGAGAACTTGTACCAGCAGACGAACCCAACTATTGAAGAATTGAAGGAGGATTTGAAGAACCTAACATTTTAGTTGAATCAAAACAAGAAAAGGGACAAATAGGAAGTCGTTTGGTGCACCACATGTAGAACGAAAGGACACCATAAGAATGAATGTCCAACATTCACATAGTATATGGAAACATGAATGCCAAACCCGCTACCACAGGGAGGATTATGGTGCGAGATATGCAAGAAACTGAGTCAAGATCCTTATCACTACATGATGATGCAGAAGTACTAGAAAATTCCAAAGAATTCTTACTGCACCTTTTGTAAGTCAGTAGGCCAAGATGACAAAGATTGCAGAACCATGGAGTTGATGTGGGAGAGAACATCGGAGGCCTACAGAGTATAGGTTGAAATGATGACTGGGCAAGAAGCACCACAGTTTAATCAAGCCCCAGCTCCAGAAGGTACTCCGCGTAGGATTATGGTGGCCAACCATTCACAGAGACTCAAAAGAGTATTGTCAGAGATGCGATGTCTGTCAAAGGGTAGGAAAACCCAACAGAAGGGAAGAGATGTCGCTACGACCACAAGTGACATTAAAAGCATTTGATAAATGGGCAATAGACTTTGTGGGACCGATTAACCCACCAACCAAGAGAACAGGGGCAATATACATCATCACCACAACAGAATACCTAACAAGATGGGAAGAAGCCGCACCAGTAAAAGACTGCAGCATAGAGACTGCTGCACACTTCTTATTTGAACAAGTAATTACTAGGTTTGGATGCCCAAGAGTTTTGATGAATGACCAAGGAATGAATTTCATAAATAGCACCATCCACGCGATGCTCGAAGAATTTGAAGTTCACCACCAGAGAAGTACACTGTATCATCCACAGGCGAATGACATAGCAAAGCCCTTTAACAAAATTCTAGAGAACACACTGATAAAGATCTGTAATGTCAACAGAGACAACTGGGACCTTAAAGTACCAATAGTATTATGGGCGTATAGGATGACATGCAAAAAGTTGATAGGGCACACACCTTTCAAACCCATCTACGACCAAGAAGCGGTAGTGCCATTAGAATTTTTATTACCCAGCTTACGTGTAGCCACTATCACACAAATGACAGAACATGATGCAATACAGGAAAGACTGAATCAACTGTTAGTAATGGAGGAAGATGGAATCCTGGCAGGATTCCATCAACAAGTGCAGAAGGCCAGAGACAAAGCATGTCACGATCGACACATTAAGAAGAAGACTTTCACAGAAGGAGATCTAGTATTGCTCTATGACAGCAAGTCGTTTCAGCAGCCAAGAAAGCTGAGAATGCATTGGCTAGGACCATACGAGGTAAACTATGTAACAAACGGTGGAGTTGTACAGTTAAGAGATTTAGTATGCGCAAACCTCAGAGGAATGATCAATGGGAGCCAACTGAAGTTGTACAAGGACAGTCGACCACCCACCGCGCAGTAAAAAAAAAAAAAAAACCACGAGACGCTCGAAACACAAATGCAATTAAGGCAAGAGAAATAGTTACATGCCTAAGAAAAATAAGTGGGAACCAAAAATTTGACAAAAGCAGGATGATAGGACAACACTAAGCAGAATTAAGGCACGACAAGGACTGATGGAACGTCACACTAAACACACCGACTGGAAACAGAAAGAAAGGCATAATGGCAAGTGCGAAATTGTCACAAATGTATTGAACCCATAGTTATGGTGAATTAATAGCATCATGGAGGAAGCGTCCACAATAAGATTCATGACAATCCCATACAACACGCAAGTAGGGAAGCAACTTGTCTATTCGCGAAAGGAGAACAGAGAGAGAGAAACAATAGCTCAAACGACCAGAGTGAGACCATAGAGCTCACCACAGTCTTCTAAATTCAACAAACATTCCACACTCACCATTATGGCACCACCAAAGTTCGTCGAACCAAGTCAGAGCGCCAGAGCGACCAAAGTTCAAACTAGGTCATGAGGACCGCTGGAAGAAAACGAGCAGCAACAACTGGAGATCATTGATATTGATGAGATCCCATACCTAGAGATCCCACTGGTGAACTCTATACCGATACTGGAGGAGATTCAGTAGCCACAAGCAGAGGCCATGGAAGAGGACACGTAAGCAGAGGCACAGGAACCTCAAAACGAGGAAGCGAAACCCCAACAGGAAGTACAACCAGAAAGCATTGAACCAGTCGCGGAAGGTAACAATACAACACAGAATCAAGAATTAGAGGGGAAACAAGATGAGGTGCAGGTACCCAGCCTAGGTCAACCAACAAAAGAAACCACAGGAACCACCTCAGCTTGGCCAGAATGGATTACAGAGCAAGAACCAGGAATTGTTGGAACTTCATACCAACCACCATAGTTGGAAGACAAAGTTCTAATACCGAGCTCACCTTGCAAGAAACAGGCAGCAAAAATCGTGCTACCATGCATACCAGAGGGAGTACAGGTAGAGTCGCAGCTACTGGGTCACATTGGGAAGCTCAAATATTCCGACCATGAAGTCTCAGACGACACCAAGTACCCAGAACTTGCACCAAGGGTTTTTATGTAGAACATAGTGGTCAACCAACTTGGGGAAATGATTATCCAGCCACACCAGTGGATAGTTGGACTGGACTGAACAAGCATTTTAGGATTGTTGAAAATCCCACACTTTGGCAAAGGCCAGTACGCAACAACATGCGTTAAGCAATTGTTAGCAGTTACGCATGGAGGGGATATATGGCTGGACAGACCCGTCCCCATAACAGTTGACCTTATTGCGTAGATAACAAGACTACCCAACCGAGGTATGGATCCCGCGTTGATTCTGGACGATAAATCCAAGAAAAAAGCGTTAGTAGAGGAAATGAATAAAAAATACACCACCGCTACAGGGACAAGAGGAATTATAATCAAGCATATCAACAATGTAGCAACACAATTGGGTGCAAAGATCTTAGCCTGTAAGTTGCTAAGAAAATGCTGCAAAGACGAAGTATCGGCAGGAGTCATCGCAATTGTAGCTCAATGCACAGAAGGCACCTTCATGAGTTGGGTGCCTTATCTTCTGAACTTTTTCCAAGTGGACTGCAAGGACGCGCAGGAACTCGGTACAAAGTTTCATTACTCATGGTTTCTTACCCTTATAGCCTTCATGGGATGGCAGGAACCAGAGTATGTAGTTTTTTCTACTAGACCAGAACCAGTGGGAGCGAGATATCAAGTTCTAAGATCAGGGCCATAGGATAGACAGAAGAGGGACAATGGAATCATCTTTGAAGCATACCTACAGGACATGCAGGAAGTTATTAGCCAGTCATGGAGAATAACACTGGAAGCTGTCATGCGATATGGGAATATCACTAACTTATGGGCTACACATCAAGCCATGTGGATACAACCCAGACAACATTCAGATAATTAGTGGCTACCAATGCGCTACCAAAGCACATAAGGTGATATAGACATGGTCATCAGTGAATGGCCTGAAGAATGGAGGATCCCATCCATTCCCCAGGAAGTGCTGGAAGGACCCCCAGAAGGAGAAGCAGTGCAGGCAGAAACACAACCTCCACAAATCCCAATGCCCAAGAAACCAAGGATGGGCCAAAACAAACTAACTCAGGCAAACGAAGGGTCAAAGCAAACAGGAACCCAGAAGGGGCAGAAAGAAACCAACGAACAGCCAAAACAAGCTACGGGAGTGCATGCGACAGCCCCAAACCCCACCACATAGGATCAAGGGGGAACTAAGAGAACGATTGTACAGGCCGCAGGCATGCACAAGTAATCAAAGGCGCAACGAACATCACTGAACTATACGATCACAGAGGACAACGGATAAATGATCACTAGAATGGTCCAGGACTGTCTCACAGAAGACTTCGACCACACAGCACATCATAGGGATAATCTGCAAAAAGAGATGGTAGAAATAGGACAGCTCCTCAGGACACTCGGAGAGGCCCAGAGAGCAAGTAGCAGTAGAGGAATAGAATCGTCGACAACAAAAACCAATGAGAGAGTGGAGGTCGAAGAAAGAGACCCAACCCTCTCCATGCCACACGCAAACGCAACGGTTCACATAAGACCAAGCATGCTACGAATGGATGAAATCATGGGACAGACACCACTGAAGGATTTGGACCACATCCAATTGGTCCTGACATGGATGCCATCAAGGGAATTACACAAATTTCAGGTTAGCATCAACCACAAGATGCAGTCTTGGGAACATAAAAACTTAGTCGATCTACAGAAAGTGACAAAGCAATGGGAAGTGCTAGAAAAAGAGTATGAGCAGGAGAAATCCAAAACTCGGGAGGATACAGAACACAAGAATGAATTAGAATGCAGAGTGGGAGAAATTTTTGGGAAACTTCCAAACACGGCACAAGAAAACGAACTCCCAACCACAAAAAAGATCGACCAGACTGCGTAGGAAATTGCTCAATACCAAAAGGAGATTGGGGATCTCCGAGAACAACTAACACCAACAACTCCACCAGTAGTAAAGGAGCAGAGGAGGCAGGCAGCAACAACCCAAATACAGAAGATGGAGAAGAAGGTTAGCACAATAGTTGACTTGCTCAACAAAGCAGCACAACTTTGGATGAGACTAGAGGAGGACCCACAGGATCAACGCAAGGACAAGGAAGAGGAGAGGATCAATGCAGTGATCCAAGAACTCAAACAGAGGCAAAAGACTATAGCAATCCCATAATGCATCAAGGGGATGTAAGAGTTGAAGAATATGCAGGCAGAACGTATCACTAGGCAGACACAAAAACAAGAGCGGCAGGCTCAAATAGAACCATTACAGGAATAGGTAGCAGAAGTACTCGCACAAGCAGAAGAAGATAGAACACAGATGGCGCAGACTCAGGCATAAGCAAATAGAACACAGATGGCACAGACTTAGGCAGAAGCAGATAGAACACAGATGGCACAAACTCAGGTAGAATGCGCAGGACTACTGAGCGATGAAGTGGTCATTCAGGTAGTGAATACCATTAAGGTAAAGACCGCGCAGGCACTAACAAAAGCAACAGAGCTAAAGGAAAAATTGCAAATGATCATTGAAGAGATCAAGGAAGATCATAAATATTAGGTGACTCAGGACGAATCACATTTAAGTTTTGGGGGTCTGTTGGCAGTAGGACAAAGTGGGGAAGAAAGCATGCACAAAGAAGAATGACAGTTGGAAGAGAAATCGTGGGAAATAAAGCGTTTAGGAGGAAAGAGACAACTAGCAAGAAGCACAACACGAGTGCATCCAAGAAGGAGGTGACAACTGGAAGGAAGCAAACACACACATGCAGAGAAGGAAGACCTAACGATAATAGTTGTTAGGGTTTTTGTAGTGTTTTTGTAAGATTTTTTTGTAAATGGCTGAAGAGCCCATTAGATATAAATATAGATACGCAGGTATCATAGAGAGGTTCATTGGAGTTTGGAAGAAGTTTGGTTCACTACCTTTGTAGAGTTTGGTTATCTTTATGTAATTTTTTTTTGATTAGAGAACTATTTTGGTAAGCAATTGAGCTAAGAGGAAGAGAAGAGGTGGATTCTGAGGATTAGATCGTAGGCTGTGGAGCCTGGTGTGATCTAGTTCGCCTCACAGAGATCCTACTCATCTGAGGAAAATTGTAAGCGTGAGGTGCAATAATTACAGAACTGCCATAATAAGAGAGCCAAGAGCCGAAGCTTTGTGGAAATAGCCCAGGAGGGGGTGAACCACGGTAATACCTTTGTAATGTGATGAATGCATGCATACCTTTGTCATACCCTTAGTAGTTAGATGTTGTGTGAAATGAATGAATGAATGAGTTATTATATTGCTGAGTAATTGTTGTTGAGTTATCAAGAATAGAGGCCACAAAGTTAAAGTAGTAAACAAAATAACAGTAGGGCGTAATATAAATCACAATTAATGTCTCAGAATGCAGATCCTCTATCTCATACTCAATCCTAGGCTGCAAACACTTGAGTATTACAACCACCCATTTAAAGCTATCTCGGGTGAGACTGTGCAGTGCATTTTTTTGTGTTGCGTTGCCTTCTGGTTTACCATAAGGGCCGATAGTTTTAGGCTTTGTTGGTACCCTTATAGATATGAACCCTGGGTCTATGGCGTAGGTAGTAGAGAGAAGTCATTCAGCTAAGAACCAATAGGTACTCATGAAGATGAGTCCATACATTGTCTTACATGTTAATGACCACGTGTCTATAAGTAAACCAATGACCACCTCACATTCATTACATATATCTAATTTGTTCTTCTAGGCAATATATCTCTACTTAGGTATTGGCACACCTAATTGGTTCCTTTGATGGCCCTCCCATACTTAAACTTTCCAAATTAAATAAATTCTTGGGCTTGTGTGTAGTTTGAAGGGGATACCAAATGAGAGTTGATCATTTGGATTTTGTATTACTTGATGGCTTACTTTATATTCTTCTTAGGAATATTCTAGCTTATGATTGTTGGTTCTACTTGATTCCATAGTTTTGACTAACTTGAGTGCACCCGACATGGTGTTTGGAGAATTTTTTAGTACTTTCACTCCAGGACGTTGTGTACATTTGTACAAGATACAACACATGTGATGTAGAGTGTTGGGTTATCTAGTGATTGACCCCTTCAGATACTTCCTCTAACACCTCCTGGACCCTGGAAAATGGTCCAATGAGCTCTCATTTGATGGATATGGTTATTATGGTAGACAGATAGCCATAAATCCCACACCTTGGATAGTGCACCCCATACCTTATTAGGCTTTTGACAGAGGACGTTGCATATGATTATGCTTAGACACCACTCAAAGAGGTGATGCATGATCATTCCACCTAGACACTAGCCTTCCTCACATTGGATGCTAGGCTATTGATGATGATGTCATGTGTTAGGGTTTGTTGTTGATGATGAGGGTTGCTTGCCATTAGACACCACTTGATGACTTGAGATGTGACATGGAACTTGATGAGGATATTCCACCTTGATTGCACCATGTGACGATGACGCATGGCATGTGGAGGCTCTCTTCACCCTTTGGGAGCTTGGTGTCACCACACATGTGACCCTATTGTGGTGTATTTGCATGTATTATCATTTTTAGAGGTTATTTGAGGGATCATCCCCAGTTGTATCATGGATTATTGTCATTTTACTTCATTATTGTGGACATTAGCACTTTGTTACCTCATATAAATAGAGGGAGCACTCACTTTATCAAATCACCACTCTCACACTTGTCTTTTCCTCTCTTTTATTTCGCTTGGAGTACTTGTGTGCACTTTTGGATGGAGGATCTTTATTGGATGATTTTCTCTTGTTTGATGGATGAATGTTGAGCTAGGGTTTCCTCATGCATAGCGATTGACCTAGTAAGTGTTCTTCTTCAAGTTGTATGCTTGTTTATGGTGTATTATGGTGGACGCTCTACTAGATGATTAATTGTTGCATGTTACCTTGTATGCTAGAAACCCTAGGAAGGATTAAGATTGTTTATCCCCCTCCCTACCTTCATTTACCTTAATTTGTTGAAGCATTTAAGACTTAGTCTAGGGATTAAGAGTTTTTATCTCCCTAGGGTTTTGTTTTAGCTAGTTCAATTCCTAGGGATTACGATTGTTTACCCACCTAGGGTTGACCTAGTTCAATTGAGATCTTGTTGCTAGACGTTAGAGAAGAAAATGACATCTAGGGTTTATGATGGTATAAAGCCTAGGGTTTGTTTTCAATAATTTGGGTTTGGTTCTATGATGGTATAGCTCCAAGTTTTGATCTTCACACCCCTCTCTTTCAATTAACAACCTGCTTTATGTTTGCCTTGACTCCATTTTTCCAAGGAAAGAGAAAAAACAGAACTAGTCTATTCATCCACAAGTGTTTGCATGATTGAGATTTTTGTGGTGAGAGTTTTCTTTAGATAGATTCAGAATATCCACAAGTGTTTTCATACTCACACAAACTCTCTCTCTTTCAAAGTAACTTAATCATTGAATACCTAACCTCATTTTCATACTAACTCTAACTTAACATTTGGCAAACAAAGTGTATTTATTGCTATGTCATAAAAGGTTTTCTACAGTCATTAGGGCTTGATATCATTGTTGAATACTTAATATTATGCCTAAAATAACTTGGAATTGTTGTCTAGCAATTGGATATTGTTATAATTGATGAAGGCTAAATTCTAAGATGTAATTACTAATTTTCTAGGCTGATTTTCTTGTTGTTGTTGCACATTACTTGTTGCTGATATACACTGGTTTACTGCTGCAATTTTGCAACAACGCTTAGTTTTTTTCATATCTAGTGTTTGAAGGTGATTGGTAGGTGATATAACTTGGTAATTGACTATTATATGCATTGGAATGTTTCTTGTCTCGCAAAGGTTAACCAATTACCTTACACAACTAATTTTACCCTTCATCTTCCCTATATCTAGCCTAACCAATTGAGTGACTAAGATAGAGGAGTTATAGACTTGCCTTAACTTCCTATAGCATCCCTTGAGGTCACTAGAGAATCCGCCCTTGTGTTGGACCCCTTTCCTTCACTAAAACAAGGGAAGCATTTACCTAGGTAACAATAACAAGTACTTCTAATTGTTACACAAAATTGACATCTTGTGAAGAGTTTTGCACAAATACAAATCGTGTGATCTGTGATAACAGACCCAATCACATCACATGAAATATATTACTTACACAAGAAATACAACTCACAAGGAACATATCACGTTTCTATAGGATTTTAACTTTGACGAAGAGTATGAAACACCTTTAATTTACAAACTAACCAAGGCCTTCTCAACCATAATTAAAAAATATATATTACCCATGTAATGTTTAAGTTCTCCATTCTCGATACATTTACCATTATACTAAAATGAAAATTAAATACCCTTATACAAAATCAAATAGTATTTACCAAACTTCGATACTAAATCCATGTATCTTTAACACTGTGTTGTAATTATATACCCTTTTGGAGATACAATGTAAAATATAAATAATCAAATTTAATGATATATAAATTAGCATAAATTTATCTTTATTTTAATTATGTATTATTATGATAAAATTCACTTTAACATAGAAATTGTTAAATCCACTAAACTTATATACATGATTAAGGTGTTCACTTTAACAAAAGGTATCGAATTTGATCAAATTTGACATTCTACCTAGGTTGAAATTTGAATTTCAATTATATTATGGAAATGCTTAATCTTAGCCACTGGATTATAATCTCTTTCACATAGTTTATTTCCATTTAATTTGCACATTAATATATTTAAATAAACCTCTTTTGCAAGATGACAAAATGTTAAAAGATTAGTTTAAAGAGGCAAATACTCTATCTTAATGGCCAATAATTTTAAGACAATATAACTCACCAAGTTAAGTAATTATAGTTACTCAACGATTTTTCATTTATCATAATGAGTGATTTGATGAACATAAAGAAGGTTTTGGGAGAGAGTAGGAACGTACTTTAAGTGATCATCAACTAGTTCAATTGTCCCCGATCCTACAACACATAGAGATCTATTATTGTTATGGAGAAAATCTCATGGGTAGATAGTAATATCTCCCTAAGATATGTCTATTGATCCTAGACAGACAATGGGCTAGACTTCTGCAACTTTCCTTTAGAAACAAGCAACTCGATTCACATACAAATTGTTAGGTGATTTATATGTACTAAAAAAGACACTAAACTACCCTCAATTAAATTGTCAACCCGGGGTAAGTAAACTTAGAGTTGTAGAAAAATATATGCCAAAGGTAAAAGGTTGGTAGGAGTATAGTCTAACTAAGGAAAGCAGCTATCTAAGGATAATCTAGTCAAGAAAACCTATCTAATGAGCAAAACCTACTAAGAAAAATGAGACTAGGTAACCTAAGTACTTTTGGACCAAGGATCGATGGATGGTTCCCAAGAAAGCGAGTAAAACCCTATGTAAAGCAAACTAGTTCAACAATAAGCAAAAGAAAACCACTAAGCATAATAAGCAAATGACAAAAGAAAAATTCTTTAACTTGCCAACCTACATCCAACGAGCAACTACCCTATGAAAGCAAATAAATAAGCAAGTAAGCAAAAGCACCTATCTAACCTATTAAAACAAATAGACAAGTAAGCAAATACACCTAACTAACCTACTAAAGCAAAAGACAAGTAAGCAAAGGCAACTAACTAACCTATGAAAGCAAAAGACAAATAAGAAAAGGCAACTAACTACTGCAAGAAAAACTTCTCATTGAACAAATATCTAGCCTAAGAGGCAAGTGAACTAAATGCCTAATGCAAAACTATTTCTAATGTGTGAAAGGAAATCTAAATGCTCAATAAAGGAAACTATCTCTTCTATGAAAACAAGAAACTATTTTCTAATCTATGAAATTCAAATGCATTCTATACTAATATAAGCAAACTTATGCTATGCTAAATTCATTCATTAACTACAACTTGAAATTGCAATCTAAATCTAAGAAAGAAATTGCATAACATAAACTAAACTAGCTCTATTTTAATAATTCAAATTGCAAAAAGGAAAAATACTCATAAACAAAATTTAAAGACTATTTCAGCATATGACAAGAAAACAAATAAGCAACTAAATGATGAATTAAATAAATAAAACTAAATGGCAACTAGATCAACAAACTAGAATTGAAAACTAAAGACTAATGACTATCCATCCACTGAAACCTCGTTAAAGAAAACATAAACTCAAATTTATGTTCTATTCTATTTCAAACTCTGTTTTAAATTAGATTCTACAATCATAAATCAAAGCATAATCTAACATGTAAATGCATGTGGGGTTAGTGTATGAGTTTTCAAACTCGTTCCTAATTATAAAATCAATGCATATTAACAAAAAGCCTCCATACTAACCTGCAAAAGAGAATAAAAATAGTTAAACTACAACAGCAAATTAAACAAATGAAGGAACAATTCTTGTACAGGAAAGAAAGAGACATCTAAGCTATGAAATGCATAAATAACACAGAGAACAGTTACCAGACTGTTGGTGGGCCCCCCAACAAGTCGTGGTCACCTCTCAAATGCACACCACGAGCTCAGCAAAATGATTTCACCATTAAAACTTGAAAAACGCAGTCTTATACAATTCTGGCAATTGAAAAATGCAAAAACAAAAGAAAACGTTTTTATCTCTATCTTATACTTTGTCTACTGCTCCTTAGCTATTGTATGACCACCACGGTGGTATTTATAAGATTTACAGACAAAGTGGTCGACCACAGGAGGTTCAAACCGCTTCTAAAATTGGTAAATTTCATTAATGGTGCCCTAGCTGTCGAAACTGAGTGAGCCAATAATATCCTTCTTTGGACAATTGAAATCGAGTTGTCTTGAGCTTAGTAGCTGGAGGGGGCGATCATGAAGAAAACCCATGTGCTCGATTTTTCCATCACTGGTCGCCAATGCCATAACCGCCAACTCGCCTTGCATTTTTGTGTAATACTGAGTGCTGGAATGAGTTTTGAAACGAGTGTCGGATCGAGTGTCGGATCAAGTACCATAACTAGAAACATGGTGTGTTTTGCCTTGTAGCAGCAGAAAAACACGAATTAACTTTTGTAAATCATAGAACATGATGAATTACACTTGATTTAATCATTAAACATGAATTACACGTATCTTATGCCGATCATACCATTTTATCATCAAATTATTTAAAAAGATCCTTCAAAAAGATGAAAAACACATATATACATATGGAAAAAGTGTATAATAACCGTCATGAAAATGATCATATCTCGGGCCCAACATTAACCCCACACCTAAGATATTGCAGGTCCAACTGCAAACAAAAAAGAAATTTCCCTTTATGACTAAACTTGCAAAGGAGGGGGTGGATTAGCTTTAGAAGCTTCTCCCTCTTTCCCGGGGGATTTTTGACTTAGGCTTTTTGTGATGTTTCAATTGCATCCAGAGACTATTATTGGTGAAATTTAATATCATCAACCTAACGCTGTAGAGAATTCATCTTGGCTTGTAGGACAACACTATCATGGCGTAAATGACAACTTAATGTTTCATGCTCTCTAAGTTTGAACTGAAGGGTTTGGAGTTTTTGGAGACTACTAATGACATGTGAGGAAGCCTTGCAATGTATATTATACCCTTTATCCTTTAAACCATTCAAAACAACAATTTTACCTCTGTAAAATTAGTTCCAAAAGTGACTTTCCATAAACGCAACAATTCTAGCCTGACGAATTTCTAAAAAATAGGTGTCAAAGTAACACCTGTAACTACAAGAAAGTAAAACCTGTGTAAAAACGGAGAGAGACTTTTGTTTTTGAATATGTTCTTGACAAAAACCTCTCTTGGTTTTCAAAAATTCACTTTTAGTTGTTAGGAAACCATGAAAAGAAAACATGTATAAAACAGGATAAACAGAGTATTTTATTTCCTGAAAAACTGGGCCTCTAAGAGAATTGAATATATAAAAAAAAATAATGTATATATAGAAACTAAGAGAGTTTATTGTTTTTCAATATATACTTGGTAAAAATGTCTCCTGGTTTCCAAAACTTCACTTCCAGTTGTTAGGAAAACACGAAACGAAAATATGACTAAAAGAGGAAAAACATAGTGTTTTATTTTCTGAAAGTATAGGTCTCTAAGATGATAGAATATATCGCAAAACATAAAGTATATTCAAAAAATGAGAGAGGTTATTGTATTTTGGTATGTTATGAACAAAAACATCTTCCAGGTTTCAAAATTACTTTCCCATTTGTTCATAATCATAGCTTGAAGTTGGTTACTCAAAACTTGCAGAAGCGGAGCGTGCTCTTAGCAGAAACGCAACGTGGTATTTGATAGGAATTTTGGAGGCCTTCCCAGAGGAATTTTGGGCTGAAAGTGGTATGGATGGAAATTTATGATGTCAGCTACACAATGGAACCAACAATAACTTCAAATGCCTTATCCAAACCTCTAAAACACGGACTTGAAGTCAAACTGTCCAAATGTGCAGAAAACCCTCCTATAGCGACTGTATTTGGGGAATTTCTCTCAAATGATAAAACATGTAAATAAACTGAAGGAGGTTTTTGTTTCTTGGTCCATTATTGAAAAAAGCCTCTTTCACTTTTGTCAAATTCATCTTCCTAAATTCAGAAACTAATTTTGAAGTAGAACTTTGACGAAGACAAATATATGAAAATCTATGAAAAGGAATAATGATATGACCACGATGAAGATTTATGACCTTGGATGAGTAGAGGGAGTAGTATTGACACCTAGACACACCAATAAAAAAATTACAACCAAGATATGTCAAATTTTATTTGAGAATTTTATTTTGAAAACATAACAATTTGACCTAATAATCCTATCAATCACATGAAAGAGTAAATTTGATCACTGGTGACTGACAGAACTGACAAATACTAACAAAAGGCTTGGTTTGTACTGGTAGGCATGGTGAACAGGAGAATTTTTATTGTCTGTCATTAATATGTAACAATTCAAACAACTGATCCTCTTTTCATATGTTTGGAATACAGATGACAATAAGTATTTAGCAGTTGTAATCGTTCTGTATTTGTCACAAAGAGTAGTTAAGTATAAGCAGTCTTCTATAGAATAAACATAAAAATGCACAAGAGCTTATAAAATGCACAATGATGTCAACAGTATATAATTTAGCATACCAATACAAACAATTGTTGATATAATATCCCAAGACTTTGTAAAAAGACAGTATGACGAAATTTTGACAGAAATCCTACTTCCTCTTCTTATGGGTTTGCTATACAAATGGGCAATGCTTAGAATTTTTAGCTCAAGAAAACTCCCTCTAGACCAAAGATATGGAACGTACTCATGCCATGAATTAGCAATAGGCTTCTTTACCCGATGAGGCTGCAAGGGTATCAACAAGTTTCTCCGATAAAGGAATAGCTTGAGCATGAGGGTTTGGGTGGAGTAACAGTCCCTAGATCAAGAGTCTTCTTGCTAGTCTTGATTGTAAGATGAGGTTTTGCAAATTGGTAAATGAACTCATCCCACATTTTCTCCTATTTTTCCAACTCGGCTAAGACAAGTAGTTTGATAAGACCATGGTGAAATAGGTTTTTATGGGGATTAGTTACATGTTTCCTCACTTGGGAAGACATCTTCTCAAGACTCTTGAAGAAGTAAAAGGGAAAGTTGCAATGTCTTATTGAACTGAAAGTGAGCTAATAATCGAAATTGGTAGGCTTTAAAGATGGAATATCTACCTTCATATGTAATCAAGCTGGTGATGACTATGAGAGGGTTGATTAGTTCTTCTTTTATCCACTCCTTGGAGTATCCCTTAGCTCCAAAGATGTTCGGAAATGCGGTTTTGAAAACACTATTATAGCTTTCTCTTGGCAATTGGTGATGTTTAAATCAACGGTCTCCAACTCTTGGGAGATTTGTGGCTGAGGAAATTGATTCCTCAAAGGCCACGAACACAATGAATAGGAGTTGAGGCAGGTTAAGAGTGTTCCATTGTTGTTAATTTTTCCAACATGCTCACTCAATCCACTTGCATAGAACATGTAATGTCAAAACCTACAATGGAGAGGTTATAGCAAGCATAAAACATGTATTGTCAAACCTACAATATGCATGATGTAATGGAAGATAAACCGATAAAGAGTGGTATGTTAAGTGTGTGTTCAGTAGTTTATAGTACACGTGAGTTAAGCATTTCAAAAATAACATGACTATTAATGTAATAACCTATATCATGGTAATAATACAAAAATTCTTGCAAAGACTTATTTCTCTAGGCAATAATCATTTGTTAGCCCACGAACCCCTCCCCCACACCTAAGTATTGTGACACCTCACAATCAAAAGTATAGGAAACTAGTCAGTATCTTCCAATCGCTGAAGATTTATTGTATGTCAAGTGTAGAAATAAATTTCATAAATTGTTCTGACAAGATAATTAGGAGATGGCCCCACCTATAGGATAAGAGATCCTATATATAGATAAGAAGAGGTAGGCAAGAGATTTTCAAGATAGTCTTAGAGCTATTTCTGAATGGCAATTTTATGGATTTCAATAACCTTATCTTAACCACACATACTTCATGTCAGCTTTGTCTGCAAGTAATGTCGTACATCAGGACAAGTTAAAATTTATTATTTATTTTTTTGTTAGATTACCATCCTCGCTAGGTAGAATGCACTGCTGCCAGCAAGCCTGTTCAGTACTCCGACAGGTTTACTTAGTCATACCACAGGTCAGTATCCGCTGCCAGCAAACCTATTCAATATCCGGACGGGTTAGCCTCTTAAACCCTCAGAGACTAGCCCTCCATCTTTTTAAAATTTTAGTATAAGATTTCTTTATGCAAGAAGATGGAGGGACAGCTCTGAAAACAACTTTTTCTTTGTCTCTTTTTTTTTAATTGGGATGGTATTTATGTTAGAGGATGACTTTCCATTATATTATCAGTCATTGTCCTGATGTAAGGGGTACTTAAGCGGACGTGGCCTATCTAAAGATATGATATAATCAAGCTATTTAGTGTGTAGTGGATGGTTCCATTGAGAAAGAATAGAAAGGCATCTCTAGGCTCAACTCACTTTCTTCTTTTGTAATTATTGTGATGTTTCCATGACTAACTGCTAATTAGACCTCCTTGTTACTCTTTGATAAAGACACTTGACTCACTTAATCAGGTTTCTTGGAAAAACTGTACGAGAGACCTCTAAGCTTGATGGTTACGGTGTCACTTTCTTATATAGTGGTGAAGGTTTTCAAGAGCAATTGCTTCTTAATATGCCTTGAGAACAAGAAGATGAAAATATTTGCAAAAACATGGCTAACTACAACAAGTCATTATTCATTTGATGCTTAGCAGACAACAAGGTCCAAGTGTAACAATGTTTTTGAAGAAAATCCTTCTTTTCTATTTCCTTGGAATTGTATACACTTGATGATATAAATACCTACAAAAATCTCTAAAACTCTTTGAAAAATCCACACTCTAAAATATAATAAACTAAGGAGATCAATGAGATCAAGTCATAGGAACATGTATCTCATAGTTGTTTTATTAAAAGAAAATGTAAAATGAGGTTGCATTAGACTTCTAAGCTAAACTAACAATATGCAGCTTTTATTTACTATCCTACCCTACCTAAAAAGAAAGGGAAAATAACTATTCAAGTGTAAGAACTCTTCTAATGTAACCATGTGCGGAGCAAGATAAGAAACATACTCATATCCATATATGAAAAATTTACCGCAGTGATTACCTGGATATGAAGAACCAAGCAACCTACTTGTTTTGGCATCAGAAGGTGTTGAAGAAGAGAATAGTATTATGGCTTGATGACCTCTTGAAACCAAATTTCAATGTAATCTTGATGTTCATCAACAAAAATTTCTATGCTCTCCTTCATCATGCTATGCAGATCCTCTTCTTCTCGATGATTGATTTATGAAGTACATGAAGAATCTGCTGAGATGGATGTTGAGAACTCCTCAATCTTAGGTCTTAATGATTTCTCTCTATTGGATGTAGTCCATAATTTTTCAGCTTCCTTCGCATTTTGGCAAGGAAAATCATTTTGTAGCTCATAGGACCTTGACTCTTCTAATATTTCCGAAGAGGTAGACAAGTTCTTGGTTGCTGCCAAAATATGTTCTTCTTGAAAAGAAGAAATCACGGCTATTGCTAGGATTTGAGAAAGTTCCCTCAAGCTAATGGTTGCTTCTGAGTTCATCTTGCCATTTGGTAAAACTTGGTTCACACAAAGATGATGTCCAAAAAGTTAGGATCTCCTGATGATGGTGTAAAATCAAAGGTTGTATTTTTATGTTCCGTGGAAGGCTCGAGTGGTCTTGCCTCCTGTCAGAATACTACTACTGCTTCAATTTTTTGTTCTATAGTGCTCCCTATTTTAGTCTCGTTCAGAGACTGCTTTAGCTCTTTGGGTTGAGCTAGCTCCTATTTTTCGATATTGTTCTACAGAGCTTAAGAGTGGAATGCTTCTTCCCCCAAAGAGATCGGAAGGAACCTTGTCTGAAAGGTATGATTTAGATTTAATGTATCTACCTTGTGGGTCTCTAGGCCTATTCATAAAAATAAATCAAAAACAAAAGAAAAAGCTACCATTTGGTTTCTAGGCATATTCATGAAAGAAAAGAAAAAGAAAAAGAAAAACTACCATTGAGTTTGGGGGAACCTACTATAGCAGATGCGCAGGTTCTTACCTCTCGTCTTAAACTTCCCCCACCACCAAGCTAATGCTAAGGTCTAAGGATGAACTATTTCCTAACTACTTTTTAACTTGAGACAACTCCTCGGCAACGGCGCCAAAATGTTAGTTGATTTATATGTACTAAAAAAGACACTAAACTACCCTCAATTAAATTGTGAACCCGGGGTAAGTAAACTTAGAGTTGTAGCAAAATATATGCCAAAGGTAAAAGGTTGGTAGGAGTATAGTCTAACTAAGGAAAGCAGCTATGTAAGGCTAATCTACTCAAGCAAACCTATCTAATGAGAAAACCCTACTAAGAAAAATGAGACTAGGTAACCTAAGTACTTTTGGGCCAAGGATCGATGGATGGTTCTTAAGAAAGCGAGTAAAACCCTATGTAAAGAAAACTAGTTCAACAATAAGCAAAAGCAAACCACTAAGCATAATAAGCAAATGACAAAAGCAAACTTCTTTAACTTGCCAACCTACATCCAATGAGAAACTACCCTATGAAAGCAAATAAATAAGCAAGTAAGAAAAATCACCTATCTAACTTATTAAAGCAAATAAACAAGTAAGAAAAGACACCTAACTAACCTACTAAAGTAAAAGACAAGTAAGCAAAGGCAACTAACTAACCTACGAAAGCAAAAGACAAATAAGCAAACGCAACTAACTACTGCAAGCAAAACTTCTCATTGAACAACTATCTAGCCTAAGAGGCAAGTGAACTAAATGCCTAATGGAAAACTATTTCTAATGCGTGAAAGGAAATCTAAATGCTCAATGCAATGCATGAAAGGAAATATGTTCTATTGAAAGCAATAAAGGAAACTATCTCTTCTATGAAAACAAGAAACTATTTTCTAATCTATGAAATTCAAATGCATTCTATACTAATATAAGAAAACTTATTCTATACTAAATTCAGTCATTAACTACAACTTGAAATTGCAATCTAAATCTAAGAAATAAATTGCATAACATTAACTAAACTAGCTCTATCTTAATAATTCAAATTGCAAAAAGAAAAACTACTCATAAACAGAATTTAAAGACTATTTCAACATATGACAAGAAAGCAAATAAGAAACTAAATGACGAATTAAATAAATAAAACTAAATGGCAACTAGATCAGCAAACTAGAATTGAAAACTAAAGACTAATGACTATCCATCCACCGAAACCTCGTTAAAGAAAACATAAACTCAAATTTATGTTCTATTCTATTTCAAACTCTGTTTTAAACTAGATTCTACATTCATAAATCAAAGCATAATCTAACATGTAAATGCATGTGGGGTTAGTGTATGAGTTTTCAAACTAGTTCCGAATTATAAAATCAATGCATATTAACAAAAAGCCTCCAGACTAACCTGCAAAAGAGAATCAAAACAGTTAAACTACAACAACAAATTAAAGAAATGAAGGAACAATTCATGTACAGGAAATAAAGAGACATCTAAGCTATGAAATGCATAAATAACACAAAGAACAGTTACCAGACTGCTGGTGGGACCCCCAATAAGTCGTGGTCACCTCTCAAATGCACACCACAATCTCAGGAAAATGATTTCACCATTAAAACTTGAAAAATGAAGTTTTATACAATTCTGGCAATTGAAAAATGCAAAAACAAAATAAAACATTTTTATCTCTATCCTCTACTTTGTCTACTGCTCCTTAGCTATTGTATGACCACCATGGTGGTATTTATAAGATTTACAGACCAAGTGGTCAACCACAGGAGGTTCAAACCACTTCTAAAATTGGTAAATTTCATTAATGGTGCCCTAACTGCCAAAACTAAGTGAGCCAATAATCGCCTTCTTTGGACAACTGAAATCGAGTTGTCTTGAGCTTGGTTGCTGGAGGGGGTGATCATGAAGAAAACCCATGTGCCCGATTTGTCCATCATTGGTCGCCAATGCCATAACCGCCAACTCGCCTTGCATTTTTGTGCAACACCGGGTGTCGGAACAAGTGTCGGATCAAGTGTCGGAACTAGAAACATGGTGCGTTTTGCCCTGTAAGAACAGAAAAACATGAATTAACTCTTGGAAATCATAGAACATGATGAATTACACTTGATTTAATCATTAAACATGAATTACACGTACCTTATGCTGATCATACCATTTTATCATCAAATTCTCCAAAAAGATCATTCAAAAAGATAAAAAAAAACACATATATACATATGGAAAAAGTGTATAATAATCATCATGAAAATGATCATATCTCGGGCCCAACATTACCCCCACACCTAAGATTTTGCAGGTCCACTACAAACAAAAAAGAAATTGCCCTTTGTGACTAAACTTGCGAATGAGGGGGTGGATTAGCTTTAGAAGCTTATCCCTCTTGCCCGGTGGATTTTTGACTTAGGATTTTTGTGATGTTTCAATTGTATCCAGAGACTATTATTGGTGACAGTTAATATCATCAACCTAACACTGTAGAGAATTCATCTTGGCTTGTAGGACAACACTATCATGGCGTAAATGACAACTCAATGTTTCATGCTCTCTAAGCTTGAACTAGAGGGTTTGGAGTTTTTGGAGGCTACTGATGACATGTGATGAAACCTTGCAATGTATATTATACACTTTATCCTTTAAACCATGCAAAACAACAATTTTACCTCTACAAAATTAGTTCCAAAAGTGACTTCCCATAAACGCAACAATTCTGGCCTGGCGAATTTCTTAAAAATAGGTATCAAAGTGACACTTGTAACTACACAAAAGTAAAACTTGTGTAAAAATGGAGAGAGTATTTTTTTTTTTAATATGTTCTTGACGAAAACCTCTCTTGGTTTTCAAAAATTCACTTCCAGTTGTTAGGAAACCATGAAAAGAAAACATGTATAAAACAGGAAAAACAAAGTATTTTATTTTATGAAAAACTAGGCCTCTAAGAGAATTGAATATATACAAAACCATAATGTATATTTAGAAACTGAGAGAGGTTATTGTTTTTCAATATGTCCTTGGTAAAAACCTCTTTTGGTTTCGAAAAATTCACTTCCATTTGTTAGTAAAACACAAAACAAAAATATGACTAAAAGAGGAAAAATAAAGTGTTTTATTTTTTGAAAGTATAGGCCTCTAAGATGATAGAATATATCGCAAACCATAAAGTATATTCAAAACCTGAGAGAGTTTATTATATTTTGGTATGTTATGAACAAAAAAATCTTCTGTGTTTCAAAATCACTTTCCTATTTGTTCTGAATCCCAACTTGAATTTGTTTACTCAAAACTTGCAGAAGCGCAATGTGCTCTGAGCAGAAACACAACATGGTATTTGATAGAGATTTTGGAGGCCTTCCCAGAGGAATTTTCGGCTGAAAGTGGTATGGGTGGAAATTTTATGATGTCGGCTACACAATGAAACCAACAAGAACTTCAAATTCCTTCTCCAAACCTATGAAACACGGACTTGAAGTCAAATTGTCCAAATGTGCAGAAAACCCTCCTATAGCAACTGTATTTGGGGAATTTCTCTCAAATGATAAAACATGTGCATAAACTGAAGGACATTTTTGTTTCTTGGTCTATTATTGACAAAAACCTCTTTCACTTTTTTCAAATTCATCTTCTTTAATTCAGAAACAAATTTTGAAGTAGAACTTTGATGAAGACAATTATTTGAAAATTTATGACAAGGAATGATGATATGACCACGATGAAGATTTATGACCTTGGATGAGTAGAGGGAGTAGTATTGACACCTAGACACACCAATGAAAATTTTACAACCAAGATATGTCAAATTGTATTTGAGAATTTTATTTTGAAAACATAACAATTTGACCTAATAATCCTATCAATCACATGAAAGCGTAAATTTAATCACTGGTGACTGACAGAACTGACAAATACTAACAAAAGGCTTGGTTTGTACTGGTAGGCATGGTGAATAGGAGAATTGTTATTGTCTGTCATTGTAACAATTCAAACAATTGATCCTCTTTTCATAGTCTTGGAATACAAATGACAGTAAGCATTTAGCAGTTGTAATCGTTTTGTATTTGTCACAAAGAGTAGTTAAGTATAAGCAGTCTTTTATAGAATAAACATAAAAATGCACAGGAGCTTATAAAACGCACAATGATGTCAATAGTATATAGTTTAGCATACCAATACAAACAACTGCTGATATAATATACCAAGACTTTGTAAAAAGACAGTATGACAAAATTTTGACAGAAATCCTACTTCCTCTTCTCATGGGTTTGCTATACAAATGGGCAATGCTTAGAATTTTTAGCTCAGGAAAACTCCCCCTTGACCAAAGATATGGAACATCCTCGTGCCATGAATTAGAAATAGGATTCTTTGCCCGATGAGGCTGCAGGGGTATCAACAAGTTTCTTCGATAAAGGAATAGCTTGAGCATGAGGGTTTGGGTGGAGTAACAGTCCCTAGATCAAGAGTCTTCTTGCTAGTCTTGATTGTAAGATGAGGGTTTGCAAATTGGTAAATGAACTCATCCCACGTTTTCTCCTATTTTTCCAACTCGGCTAAGACAAGTAGTTTGATAAGGCTGTGGTGAAATAGGTTGTTATGGGGATTGGTTACATGTTTCCTCACTTGGGAAGACATCTTCTCAAAACTCTTGAAGAAGTAAAAGGGAAAGTTACAATGGCTTATTAAACTGAAAGTGAGCTAATAATCGAAATTGACAGGCTTTAAAGATGGAATATCTACCTTCACATGTAATCAAGCTGGTGATGACTATGAGAGGGTTGATTAGCTCCTCTTTTATCCACTCCTTGGTGTATCCCTTAGCTCCAGAGATGTTCGGAAATGCAGTTTTGAAAACCATGTTATAGTTTTCTCTTAGCAACTGGTGGTGTTTAAATAAGCAATCTCCAACTCTTGGGAGCTTTGTGGCTAAGGCAATTGATTCCTCAGAGGCCATGAACATAGTGAATAGGAGTTGAGGCAGGCTAATATTGTTCCATTGTTGTTGATTTTTCCACCATGCTCACTCAATCCACTTGCATAGAACATGTAATGTCAAAACCTACAATGGATAGGTTATAGCAAGCATAAAACATGTATTTTCAAAACTACAATATGCATCATGTAATGGAAGATAAACTAATAAAGAGTGGTCTGTTAAGTGTGTGCTCAGTAGTTTATAGCACACATGAGTTAAGCATTTCAAAAATAACATGACTATCAATGTAATAACCTGTATCATGGTAATAATACAAAAATTCTTGCAAAGAATTATTTCTCTAGGCAATAATCATTCGTCAGCTCCCGAACCCCTCCCCCACAACTAAGTATTGTGACATCTCATAATCAAAAGTATAGGAAACCAGTCAGTATCCCCCAATAGTCGAAGATTTATAGTATGTCAAGTGTAGAAATAAATTTCACAAATTGTTCTAACGAGACAGTTAAGAGATGGCCCCACCTATAGAATAAGAGATCCTATATATAGATAAGAAGAGGTAGGCAAGAGAGTTTCAAGATAGTCTTAGAGCTATTTCCCAATGGCAATTTTATGGATTTCATTAACCTTAGATTAACCACACATACTTCATGTCAGCTTTGTCTGCAAGTAATGTCGTACATCAAGACAAGTTAAAATTTATTATTTATTTTTTTGTTAGATTACCATCCTTGCTAGGTAGAATACCCCGCTACCAGCAAGCATGTTCAGTACTTCGGCGGGTTTACCTAGTCATACCACAGGCCGCTACTCACTACTAGCAGACCTGTTCAATATCCTGACGGGTTAGCCTCTTAAACTCTCAGAGACTAGCCCTCCATCTTTTTAAAATTTTAGTATACAATTGCTTTATGCAAGAAGATGGAGGGACAGCTCTGAAAACATCTTTTTCTTTCTCTCTTTTTTTTTAATTGGGATGGTATTTATGTTAGAGGATGACTTTTCGTTATACTATTAGTGATTGTCCCGATGTAATGGGTACTTAAGCGGGCGTGGCCTATCTAAAGATATGATATAATCAAGGTATTTAGTGTGTAGTGGATGGTACCATTGAGAAAGAACAGAAAGGTATCTCTAGGCTCAACTCACTTTCTTATTTTGTAATTATTGTGATGTTTCCATGACTAACTGCTAATTAGACCTCCTTGTTACTCTTTGATAAAGACACTTGACTCACTTAATCAGGTTTCTTGGAAAAATTATACGAGAGACCTCTAGGCTTGATGGTTACAGTGTCACTTCCTTATATAGTGGTGAAGGTTTTCTAGAGCAATTGCTTCTTAATATGCCTTAAGAACAAGAAGATGAAAATCTTTGAAAAAACATGGCTAACTACAACAAGTCATTATTCATTTGATGCTTAGCAGACAACAAGGTCCAAGTGTAACAATGTTTTTGAAAAAAATCCCTCTTTTCTATTTCCTTGGAATTGTCTACCCTTGGTGATATAAATACCTACAAAGATCTCTAAAACTCTTTGCAAAATCCACACTCTAAAATATAATAAACTAAGGAGATCAATGAGATCAAGTCATAGGAACATGTATCTCATAGTTGTCTTATTAAAAGAAAATGTAAAATGAGGTTGCATTAGACTTCTAAGCTAAACTAACAATATGCAGCTTTTTTTTACTATCCTACCCTACCTAAAAAGAAAGGGAAAATATTTATTCAAGTGTAAGAACTCTTCCAATGTAACCATGTGCGAAGCAAGATAAGAAACATACTCATATCCATATATGAAAAATTTACCGCATTGATTACCTGGATATGAAGAACCAAGCAACCTACTTGTTTTGGCATCAGAAGGTGTTGAAGAAGAGAATAGTGTTGTGGTGTGATGGCCTCTTGAAACCAAATTTCAATGTAATCTTGATGTTCATCAACAGTAATGTCTATGCTCTCCTTCATCATGCTATGCAGATCCTCTTCTTCTCAATGATTGATTTCTAAAGTACATGAAGGATCTGCTGAGATGGATGTTGAGAACTCCTCAATCTTAGGTCTTAATGATTGCTCTCTATTGGATGTAGTCCATAATTTTTCATCTTCCTTTGGATTTTGGCAAGGAAAATCATTTTGTAGCTCATAGGACCTTGACTCTTCTAATATTTCCAAAGAGGTAGACAAGTTATTGGTTGCTGCCAAAATATGTTCTTCTTGAAAAGAAGAAATCCCAACTGCTGCTAGGATTTGAGAAAGTTCCCTCAAGCTAATGGTTGCTTCTGAGTTCATCTTTCCATTTGATAAAACTTGGTTCACACAAAGATGACGTCCAAAAAGTTAGGATCTCCTGATGGTGGTGTAAAAGCAAAGGTTGTATTTTTTGGTTCTGTGGAAGGCTCAAGTGGTCTTGCCTCCTGTCCCAATACTACTACTGCTTCAATTTTTTGTTCTATAGTGCTCCCTGTTTTAGTCTCTTTTAGAGATTGCTTTAGCTCTTTGGGTTGAGCTAGCTCCTGTTTTTCGGTATTGTTTTGCGGAGCTTAAGAGTGGAACGTTCCTTCCCCCAAAGAGATCAGAAGGAACCTTGTCTGAAAGGTCTGATTTAGATTTAATGTATCTACCTTGTGGGTCTCTAGACCTATTCATAAAAAGAAATCAAAAGCAAAAGAAAAAAACTACCATTTGGTTTCTAGGACTATTCATGAAAGAAAACAAAAAGAAAAAGAAAAACTGCCATTGGGTTTGGGGGAACCTGCTATAGCAGATGCGCAGGTTCTTACCTCTCGTCTTAAAGTTCTCCCGCCACCAAGCTAATGGTAAGGTCTAAGGATGATCTATTTCCTAACTACTTCTTACCTTCAGACAACTCCCCGGCAACGGCGTCAAAATGTTAGGTGATTTATATGTACTAAAAAGGACACTAAACTACCTTCAATTAAATTGTCAACCCAGGGTAAGTAAACTTAGAGTTGTATCAAAATATATGTCAATGGTAAAAGGTTGGTAGGAGTATAGTCTAACTAAGGAAAGCAGCTATATAAGGCTAATCTACTCAATCAAACCTAGCTAATGAGAAAACCCTACTAAGAAAAATGAAACTAGGCAACCTAAGTACTTTTGGGCCAAGGATCGATGGATGGTTCCTAAGAAAGATAGTAAAACCCATTGTAAAGCAAACTAGTTCAACAATAAGCAAAAGCAAACCACTAAGCATAATAAGCAAATGACAAAAGCAAACTTCTTTAACTTGCCAACCTACATCCAATGAGAAACTACCCTATGAAAGCAAATAAATAAGCAAGTAAGCAAAAGCACCTATCTAACCTATTAAAGCAAATAAACAAGTAAGAAAATACACCTTACTAACCTACTAAAGCAAAAGACAAGTAAGCAAAGGCAACTAACTAACCTATGAAAGAAAAAGACAAATAAGCAAAGGCAACTAACTACTGCAAGCAAAACTTCTCATTGAACAACTATCTAGCCTAAGAGGCAAGTGAACTAAATGCCTAATGGAAAACTATTTCTAATGCATGAAAGGAAATCTAAATGCTCAATGCAATGCATGAAAGGAAATCCGTTCTATTGAAAGCAATAAAGGAAACTATCTCTTCTATGAAAAGAAGAAATTGTTTTCTAATCTATGAAATTCAAATGCATTCTATACTAATATAAGCAAACTTATGCTATACTAAATTTAGTCATTAACTACAACTTGAAATTTCAATCTAAATCTAAGAAATAAATTGCAATCTAAATCTAAGAAAGAAATTGCATAACATAAACTAAACTAGCTCTATCTTAATAATTCAAATTGCAAAAAGGAAAAATACTCATAAACAACATTTAAAGACTATTTCAACATATGACAAGAAATCAAATAAGCAACTAAATGACAAATTAAATAAATAAAACTAAATGGAAACTAGATCAGCAAACTAGAATTGAAAACTAAAGACTAATGACTATCCATCCACCGAAACCTCATTAAAGAAAACATAAACACAAATTTGTGTTCTATTCTATTTAAAACTTTGTTTTAAACTAGATTCTACAATCATCAATCAAAGCATAATCTAACATGTAAATGCATGTGAGGTTAGTGTATGAGTTTGCAAACTCGTTCATAATTATAAAATCAATGCATATTAACAAAAAGCCTCCATACTAACCTACAAAAGAGAATTAAAACAGTTAAACTACAACAACAAATTAAAGAAATGAAGGAATGGTTCATGTACAGGAAATAAAGAGACATCTAAGCTATGAAATGCATAAATAACACAGAGAATAGTTACCAAACTGGTGGTGGGCCCCCCAGCAATTCGTGGTCACCTCTCAAATGCACACCACGAGCTCAGCAAAATGATTTCACCATTAAAACTTGAAAAACACAGTCTTATACAATTCTGGCAATTGAAAAATGCAAAAACAAAAGAAAACGTTTTTATCCCTATCCTCTACTTTGTCTACTGCTCCTTAGCTATTGTATGACCACCACGGTGGTATTTATAATATTTACAGACCAAGTGGTTGGCCACAGGAGGTTCGAACCGTTTCTAAAATTGGTAAATTTCATTAGTGGTGCCCTAACCGCCGAAACTGAGTGAGCCAATAATCGCCTTCTTTGAACAACTGAAATCAAGTTGTCTTGAGCTTAGTAGTTGGAGGGGGCGATCATGAAGAAAAACCATGTGCCTGATTTTTCCATCACTAGCCACCAATGCCATAACTGCCAACTCGCCTTGCATTTTTGTGCAATACTGGGTGATGGAACGAGTGTCGGATCGAGTGCCAGATCAAGTGTCGGAACTAGAAACATGGTGCGTGTTGCCCTGTAACAGCCAAAAAACATGAATTAACTCTTGGAAATCATAGAACATGATGAATTACACTTGATTTAATCATTAAACATGAATTACACGTACCTTATGTCGATCATACCATTTTATCATAAAATTTTCCAAAAAGATCCTTCAAAAAGATGAAAAACACATATATACATATGGCAAAAGTGTATAATAGGCGTCATGAAAATGATCATATCTCGGGCCCAACACAAACCAAGAAACAATGGAATGACATACCTTTTTTTGAAGGTTGTCCTTCGTATGTCCTAGCTACTGCAGTCTTGAAGTTCTAGCTCCATCTCCTGCAACCTACTTCCTCCACACAAGAGACAAGACAATACCATTCTACTTCACTTCCTAGTGTTAGAATCCTAGATCTAGCTTGGATTTAACCTAATCTATGAAAGAATAAATCAGATATGAACATTCATGCATGAAATACAAACATTCATAGGGGAAAACCAATGATCTATTAATTTAAATGACAGAAGTACATCAACACAATTACCTCTTAATGTAGATGCACTCCTCTTTGCCTCTTGCTCCTTTCTCCTTCTCATCTCTTCAAAATTTCTAGGCAACCTGAATTCAACTGATGTAGATGGAGAAGCATCTCTAAATTTTGGTAGCATAGATCTGTAAATGATTCTCCCCTCATGCTCAAGATTTATCTTCTTTATATATATTCTTGGAGGAGGCTTGGGAGAGCTTCTAGATATTCTAGAGTCCAATGGAGACTTGAATTATGTGAGTTCCAAGGCTCATGCCACAGAGAACCAACCCATCCCTATCTTGTGTCTTCGAAACTCTGTGAATCTACAAGATTAAAGAGGGTGTCGCTTGTTGTGAAATGATGACAAGTGACATGTCGTTGGTTGTCCCATAGATGACCAACAACACCCCTAAAAAATTGTCTGAATCTTAGGCTAGGGTTGTGTCTTGTCTTACATCTTCTACTGTGTTCCTATCTAACCCTATAGGGTGGAAATTAAGTATATAACAATCATCAATGACAAATATTTTTTTGGTGTTACAATGATTAAGAAAAGAAAAAATGTCTTGATCCTTAGCCATGTGATGAGAAGTTTTTGAATCAATAATCCACTCATTTGAAGAACAAGAATTTGAAACATTGAAAGAAAAAACATAAGTAGAAAGAGAAAAACCTTTTGAGGAATGGGAGGAAGAGTTATCCAACTAGAGTTTGTTGTTATTCATGGCTACTTCAAAGGCTTCCATCTTCTTGAATTAACACAACTCTTCATGACCATGTCACCAACAAAAAATCAATGTTTATTAGACATCTTTCATTTTGGCTTAGCTCATTTATTAGCATTAGGAGTAGGACAAGGCTAAGGGGGGTTCATGCCCTTGTTTTCTTTCATGTGGCAAGGATGTTGCTTCTTAGGATTCTTTGGGCCTTGCTCTCATTGTACAACTAAGGATTTGTTAGAGGTACCTACAATATTTATCAATCCAAGGTGCAAGGAGTTATCTTGCTCTCTAACTAGAGAATCAAAGAATGTTTCAAAAGAGGGCATTATGTAAGTGCTTTCGGGGAAAATCCCTACACTAGTGGGATATACTACAATGTACCTATGACCTTATATAATATACTTTTTAGAAAGAATACCAAACTAAGATAAATTAACCAAATTTCACAAGAATAACTAACTTATTGAAAAAGAGAAAAATATAACTTACCAAGATCCAAATGTTTGATGTTGTTCCCAATTGATGGAGTCCTTTCGCTTCTCCCCGAGGGTTTCTCCACAACCTACAAAAACCTTGAACAAGTATATATATACATAGAGGTAGGTATAGTAGTAACTACCCATTTATTATATGTAAAATAATGGAAAATGCCAAAGCAATTAGCATTCTACTTAAATGAATGCAAAAATATTACAAATATGAACAATAATAAGACAAGGTACTTCAAAGGAACAAGTTTTATGTATTATTGATGAAAAAGTAGCAAAGTAGTTACAACTTATACATGCTCGATGGGATGTTTCATTGTCGAAAGAGATCTTAGATTCCTCCAACCCCGACTTCTGCTATAAGTATGTTCTTGGCACTGAAGTCACCATAGGACCAAACAGGGTAAAGAGACACACTCTTGGAAAGATAAGATTGGTGATCATAGGGGAATTGGAAACAAGGGCTTCCAAGACAAGGAATCAACATCAATAGGGATAAAGTGGGCTTATAGATTCGATGAGAATAGCTAGATGAGTGCTTTCTTGAATGTGAAAAGTATCATTACCTTTCTCCATGAGGCAAATGTTCCTTTTTTGCGGTCTCCAATAAGTTAGAGACAATTGAGTATGAGAAAAATGATCTAGACAACTAACCAATCCTGTAACTCATCATTAATTTGGGAATAATTATATTGTTTTGAACATTTATTAGAATGTACAGGGGTGTCCCTTAAGCAGTCTGCGTGCACATGTGTAGCATAACTGTTAGGGCATGTACATCCTTCAAAATTTAGTTTTTTAGAAGGTCTCAAGGAGGTATGGGGAATAATTTTCTATGAGGAGGATAAGGATTGTTGGAGATACTTCACACACACCTATGATTTATTTTTCCTAAGGTTTTCCCTATGTTTATTAGTCATTATCCAGTCTCCTACATTTTAGGGAGAATATTCAATTTCCTACATTCTAGGGGAATATTTTGTTCAGTTCACACTTCAGTTGGATCAGTTGAGTGGAGTCTTGATGACACGTCGGTTCCATCACCATGAAGCATTGGGATCGTCACTACTAATGCACATTTTCCTTGGGATTATCACCAAAGTGTCACATTATTGATGCCATCAGTTAGTTAACTGAGGACTGAAAGGCTAGTTGACTTACACTAGGTGGCAGTTAACTCCTGTAACTTCCAGTGTGTGTCCATATCACTCTATACCGCCAATATGGCACATTGGCTTCTCTTCCATTCTACATTATTTGAGTTATACATAGTATATTATGTGTAAATTATCATTCATTTATTCAGTTAATACAATTCTTGATTCTCTCTCTCTTGTTTCCATATTTTCTCATTTCTTCTACAAAGTGTGTATGCCCTTTGCTAGCTAGATCTTATATTTGCAGGTTCATTCACATTTACATGGTATCAGAGTTGATGGATTGATAGGAAAAAGACACACCAGACTCTTTTTGCAGGTACTGAAGATTGAAGACAGCGGGAAAATGGAATTTCCAAAAGAATTGATTCTTACACCGTACAATTTCTTTGCATGGAAGAAGAAGATGGAATTTAATCTTTGAAGTAGAGGATTATATAGGTTAACCATGGGAACAGAGACCAAACCCACATCAACCATAGAAAAATACAAGTATCTAAATCAGATGGATGGAGCATCTGGAACTATTTGCAGTCTTATTTCTCCCGAGCTCCTCTTTCACACGTCCTCCTTTAAAACCTCAGATGAAGTATGGACCACCATGGAAGGAATTTTTGGAAAACATGACAAGATGAGGGAACACATGCTCGAGGTGGAATTACTCAATTTGGATCCAAAAACCTTCGATAATCTCAAATATTTTTTTACCAAATATAAGGATTTGATGTCGCAACTCAAGGCTTGTGCGGTTGATAAATCTAAGGAGGAGAAACAAATGGTTCTTACCATTCTTTCCAAACTCGGTCTGTAATACTCAGTGTTTGTATCCATGTTTCATTCGGTTAGGCTCGCCTCTGGAGCTACCTGGAAAATTCCCTCTCTTGAGGCCTTTATCGAGTCTCTAATGCAAGAGCATACCAAGCTCATCAATATGGGAAAAATCAAAGCCTCAAAGGCACATGCACTTGTTGTGAAATATGGTAGGAGTCACCAAAATCATAAATCTAAAAACAAAGACAAAGGAAAGGGACTTGAAAATCCAAAGAAGGAAGGTTACTCAAAACCCTTCAATGATTCCTCTGAATCCAAAGGTGGAAAGGGAAGAAAAGGGGATAAATGCACTTAATTCCAATGAGGATTCCATCCAGAATCTACATGAACACAGAAAAAAATAGATCAAATGGCACAAATAATTTAGCAAAACAACCTTGGAGATCGCATCCTCGAGGGTACCAAGAAGAAGAAGACAAAATATCCAAACCCAAAGAAAGGTAATTCTAGCCATGCTTTGATATCCATTAACTTTTCTCCCTATGCTTGGATTGCAGATTCATGTGCATCACATCACATGGAATCCAAAAAGGGAGTCTAATATTCATTGGACGCATGAAAAGGTCCTCCTATTCTGATGGGGGATGAATCTCCAATCGAAGTCACTAGCAAAGGAAGAGTCGAACTCACAAACGAGAGATTTGAGAAGGTGCTACACGTTCCCAAACTCTCTTTCAATCTTCTCTCCATGTATCAGATGACAAACTCTGGCACCAGAAAGAGAGTAATATTCACACCTGATGCTATGGATATCTATGACATGAAAACCAATTACAAAGTTGCTACTAGTGAGGTAAATCACTAATCCAGAGTCTAAACATTTTTTGAATTTATTGAACAAGATTCTGCATTACTGCCTATGCATGTTGATGAAAGTAGTAGGATATGGCACAAAAGGTTTGGGCATTTAAATTTCAGATACATGCAATATGTTAGCAAGTACGGAATGGTTGAAGTTCTACCTGACATCCACTTCTCCAGATGAGTTTGTGAGGGATGTGTTCTTGGAAAACACCCTCAAGAGAAATTTGGCAAGGGAAAGAATCAGAAGGCCTCCTCTTCTTTGGATATGATCCACAATGATCTCATGGGCCCTTTTCCGCATCCATAAATCAATAAAGCAAGGAATGTGCTCATTTTTTTTTATGATTTCTCATGCTACACATGGACTTTCTTTCTTAGGAACAAATCTAAAGTCTTTCAACATGTCAAAGATTTCAAATCCCTTGTTGAGACACAATCACGAAGGAAGATCAAAGTCCTCCAAACCAATAATGGGGGAGAGTATGCCAACCATGAGGTACATAATATTTATCTTGAGGCTAGGATTCAGTTGCAGCACATGGTTCCCTATACTACACAACAAAACAAAGTTGTCGAGCATAAGAATAGATCTCTGAAAGAGATGGCATCTTGCATGTTGCATGCAAAGTCACTTCCACAAAGATTATGGTATGAAGCACTTAATTAATTGTGTGAACTACATCCAAAACAAATCTCCCAATATATCTATCAAGGATAAGACCCCCTACAAGGCTTGGAGTGGCCTCAAATCGGAAGTGATCCACTTTCATATATTCGGTTCACGTGCATGGGCCAGGATTCCCTCTGAGAAGAGGAAGGCACTTGATCCACATAGTAAAGAGTGTATCTTTGTTGGATGCCTAGGCAATGTAAAGGGATATAGACTCATTGATCCCTCTACAGATCAAATCATCATTGAGTGCAGTGTCAAATTAGAGGAAAGTATCTCGCATGCACCTCAGGATCTGCATGCAGACAATTTTGTTCTTCCACCTGTAAGATATTATTAGCATGCACATGCTAAATCTTATTCATATGAGAGTTTTGATTTAGAGGATTTAGTTGATTCAGATATCATGTCAATATAGTCAGATGCAGAGTCTGTGCAAGCATATGTATATGCAAATCCAAAGTCGAGGCCCAAGTGGGCTAAGACTACTCTTCAGGATGCATGAGATCTTATTGGGGATCCAACTGATACTAGGAGGACTCGATCTGATTTCAAGGAGCCTCCTCTTGCATTCACAACCACTACCCGATGCCACCCAAGCATATTTTCTTGGTTTAGTCTTCAGATCCACAGTCCTATGGCGAGGATATTAGGAATCCCTTTTGGGAATCTTCCATGCACGAGGAGTACAACTCCCTCCTGGAGAACCAGACTTGGGATCTGGTTCCCCTTCCTTCAGGAAGGAAAATTTTTAGGTGTAGATGGGTCTACAGGATAAAGAGCGCAGCAGATTGACAACTTAGCAGATACAAATCCAATCTAGTCACCAAAGGCTTTCAGCAGGTGCATGGAATTGACTATGACGAGACCTTTCAGCAAAGATGGATTCCATCGATTGGCACTTTCCATTGCAGCATCCAAGGGATGGGAAGTCCATCAGATGGACGTGAAGAATGCATTTCTTCACAGATATCTCTCTCAGAAGATCTATATGGAGAAACCCTAGGGATTCATGTAGGATTCATATTTGGTCTGTCGACTGAAGAAGTCACTTTATGGCCTAAAGCAAGCCCCGAGGGCATGGTATGCCAAGATGGACTCCTACCTTCTTCACAAAACTTTGTATGTTGTAAGTTAGACCCGAACATTTACATGCTCAGGACGGATGATTCACTTCTACTCCTAGTTCTATATGTTTATGATTTCCTTATCACTAGTTTCTTGACTTCAACGATTGATGCAATCAATAGGATTATGCATGACAGGTTATTGATGATGGAAATGGGTCCACTACATTTCTTCCTTGGTCTCAAGATTAGTCAAGATGCATCAGGCATCAAACTGTCTCAGGAAAGTATGCACGAGATCTCCTCGAGAGATTCCACATGATAGACTGCAAGTCTTCCCTGACTCCTTTCCTATCAAGAGTCAAACTTGAGGATGGAGGGGAAACTCCACTGGTGGACTCCATACTGTACAAAAATCTAGTGGGGATCTTGTTGTATCTCACACACTCCTGACTAGACCTCTCCTATGCAATTGGAGCAGTCTCTCGATTCATGCAAGATCTGCATGAGCTACATTGGAAGGTTGCAAAGCATATCCTTTGATACATACAGGGAACCATCACCTTTTGGATTCACTATGCAACAGACTCTGCATTGGACCTTATTGGATTAACTGATTCTGACTGGGTTGGCAACAACATTGATCGCAAGTCTACATCTGGTTACTCATTCAGTCTGGGTTCTGGGCCCATCTATTGGTTGAGCAAGAAGTAGGCTGATATTTCTCTATCTTCAGTCGAGGCCGAGTACAGAGGGGTATTTAACATAACCATTCAGGCTATGTGGCTACAACATTTTCTCACTAAGTTGGGCATTCAATTTCACCGATCGATCGTCATCTGGTGTGACAACCAAAGCACTCTGAATTTATTTAGATATCCCATTCAGAGGTAGTAAATGAAGCACATCAAGATCCACATGCACTACATTTGTGACTTAGTACAAGAGGGGATCATTGACCTACAGTTTCATCCTTTATAAAAACAGACTACATACATCTTCACAAAGACCTTCACTGAGTAGAAGTTTCATTATTTGTGTAGTCGCCTTGGAGTGAAGGACACAATTTCCTAGCAATTCTCAGTTCTATTTTTTGGGTACCTAACATGGCCTCATTGTTGCGACCCATTATTTTATTTTTACCATAGCAATTTTCAAGAGGGGTGTTGGAGATACTTCACACAAACCTATGATTTCTTTTTCCTAAGGTTTTCCCTATGTTTATTAGTCATTATCTAGTCTCCTACATTCTAGGGGAATATTCTCTTCCGTTCACACTTCAATTGGATCAATTGAATGCAGTCTCGATGCCACACTGGTTCCATCACCATGCAACATTGGGATCATCATTGCTAATGCACATTTTCCTTGGGATTATCACCAGAGTGATGCATTACTGATGTCATCAGTTAGTTAACTAAGGACTGAAAGGATAGTTGACTTAGAATAGGGGGAAGTTAACTCTCGTAACTATCGATGTGTGTCCAAATCACTCTAGGCCACCACCATGGCGCATTTTCTTCTCTTACAATGCACATTACTTGAGTTATACAAAGTATATCATGTGTAAATTATCATTCATTCATTCAGTTCATACCATTCTTGATTCTCTCTCTCTCGTTACTATCTTTTCTCATTTCTTCTGCAAATTGTGTATTTCATTTGCTAGCTAGTGTTAGAATATGAAGGATTGTGCTCGTTTTATCATTGACAATACCCTTGTCACCCAACCATAGGACTAATCCACCCTCCAAGCACCTTGACCTTGACAAAGAGAAGAATCCTGGTAGTAATCAATAGCCAAGCAAGGCTAATGCACCAAGCAAGAAAGTAACCAAAGTTGATCAAATATTCCAACACAAAAACTGGTGCAACACCTTCCCCGGAACTTGCGCACAAAACTGTCAGACTGCAGTGTGCACAAGTGACTTCTGCAATTCTGAGAATGTGAATAATGAGAGACTGGTGCCCTGTATTTATAGTAATTATGGCAGGCTTCCCTGGGCCGATTTCTCCTTATGGGTACTAATTAATTCATATTAATTATATTTTTGCAGCTGACATTCTTTTTAGGGTTTCCTTCATTTCTTTGCTTCCTTATGGAACATTCTAATATTGTCAAAGGTCACAATAGAGTTTCATACCTCCCGAAGCTACCATAATATCAACACTCCCTCCTAGCTAGGGAGGTATGGACTTGAGCACAAAACAGACCATTCAACTGGTAGTATCACGAGCACTGTCATTATTATCCAACTGGATAATCTCCATGACAACCGGTACAATATCAATTGATAGAACACAATTGTGTCTATCCATGGCAGTACACAACTACTCAAACCGTGACACATAGTCACAAACAGTGGAACATATCCACCATAGTAGAATATCTCTACTGTCTGGAGACAAGCAGTTTCCATAATAATCATCTGTTAGTAACCTGCACAGAAAACATTGTTAAAGATAAACTAAATCATCTGGGCCAATATTTCACTCACATTTGTGAGCTATGAAATAATATATGCCCTCAGTGTAGAACATCAACAACGAGTCTTCTCAAACAAGGAAGAATGATTGCTTCTGATTTCTGAGCCTAGACCATTCCTCCGACACTAAACAAAGTGTAACCTGGAGAGAATGAATCTACCCTAAGGAATGCATGTACCTAATTGTTGAGCCTGGACCATTCCCCACCCTGGGCCATTCCTCCATCACTAAAAAAAGTGCAACCTAGAGAGAATGAATACACCGTAAGGAATGACTGTCTGGACCATTTCCTCTATTAACCACAAGAGGAAAATATTGTCATGTATCAACCTCCAAAATGAACCATTCCTCATGTTAACCACACTGAGAAATCATTGTCCAGTAAGGCAGGCCAGTCTTCTTGAGTAACCCTCAAGAAGAGAGACTGCTCTAGACCACTCCCCATGTTAACCACATTGGGAAGTCAATGTCTATGATATATCAGCAATTTGGACCATTTCCCATGTTAACCACAATGAGAAATCGTAGTCCGTCAGAAATCTCAATCCACTTTCCGAACAGGAAAGAATCTGCCCAACTGGTCTATTTTTCAATCTCGAAAATAAATGTCTTCAATAATATTTTCAGTGCTCCCTCCCAAACTGGAGAGTCATTTCTTCCCTTTCAGCTAAGGGAGTTGTTTCCATGATCCCCATCTTCTCTCAAAAATATGCAAACTTTATTTTGAATAGAGGTTTTGTTAGGATGTCTGTTGCCTGGTCATCTGTGGGGATATACTCGAGCTTTACCTCTCCTTCCTGGAATTTATCTCGAATAAAGTAGTATTTAATCTCAATGTGTTTCAACCTTTCATGAAACACAGGATGTTCTAATAATCTTATACAAATCTTATTATCACAATGTATTATGGTCGATTCTTGAATCTGATCAAATAAGTCGGAGATTAACTTCCTTAGCCATATTGCTTTTGTGCATGCTTCACATGCTGCGATATACTCTTCTTTTGTTGTGCTTAGTGCGACAGACTTCTATTTCTTGTTGCTCCAATATATCATAGCAGAGCCCAAGCTGAAACACATACCTGAAGTGCTCTTTCTGTCTTCTACACTTCCTTCCCAATCTAAGTCTGTGAATCCATGAAGTTGGATATCACTGGATGCGGTATATCTCAAGCCATAGTTTATTGTCCCACAAATATATCTTAATACATGCTTTGCAGCTATCCAGTGCTTATGTCTTAGTTCCACCTAGAACTGGCCTAGTGTATTCATGACAAATCAAATGTCTGGTCGAGTATTTACCAAATACATCAATGACCCAATTAGTTGTCGATATAGAGATGGATCTACTGGATCAGAATCTGGATCTTTTACTTTTCTCATATCCGCATTCATAGGAGTGTCCATGGACTTACAGTCCATCATTCCAAAGTTCTGAAGGATATTTATTGCGTATTTTCCTTGTCCAAGTAATACTTCACCACACTTTTGCCATACTTCTAGTCCCAAGTAATAATGCATGAGACCTAGATCTTTCATATCAAATTCAGAAGCTAGTTCCTTCTTGCATTGAATGATGAGAGACTCTTCACCTGTTATGAATAGATCGTCAACATATAGTAGTAGAATTACAGGTGCATTGTCCACAACTTTATAATAAAGGTTTGGATCTGCATGACTCTTGGAGAAACCAAGTCTTGTTAGATAGTTGTCCATTCTGGCATACCAAGCCCTTGGAGCTTGCTTGAGTCCATATAGAGATTTCTTTAATCTGCAAACGTCAGTGTCTCTAGAATGTACCTAAAACCCTTGAGGTTATTCAATATATACTTCTTCTTCAATTGCTCCATTGAGGAAAGTTGTCTTTACATCCATCTGATGTAAGTTCCATACCATGGAAGTGGCAATAGATATGATAGCTCTAATGGAAGTATATCTAGCCACTAGAGCAAAAGTTTCGTCATAATCTTCTCCCTCCTTCTGGGAGAACCCTCTAGCTATGAATATTGCCTTGTATTTATCAACGCTTCGATCTGCTGCATGTTTGATCTTGTATACCCATTTTGAGGTTAGCACCGATTTTTATTTAGGTCTAGGTATGATTTCCCATACCTCGTTTTTCATAATGGATTGATGTTCTTCTATCATAGCTTCTTTCCATTGTCCCTTTTGAACTTCTTCTTCAAATGTGGTAGGTTCTTCATCTAGAAGCTTCGTCATGTATGTTTCATAACTTGAGAATCTTTTAGGTCTTTTACTCTTTCTGAATGTTCCTTCTGGAACCTTGAGTCTTCCTGTTCTTTTAGGATAGCTTCAAGCCAAGACGGTTGTTTCTTGGTCTTGGGTATGATATCTGAATCAATTTTTTCACATGGCTCCATAGGATGATTAGGTTGTTCCTTTTCGTCATTTTCGTTTTCTGTGTTTTCTTCATTAGGTTCTTCAATATCTTCTTCTTCAATAGTTTCTTCTATGGATTTCTTGAAGGCCATATTTTCATTGAATGTTACGTCTCTGCTGACTTCAATCTTGTGTTGTTCTGGAATATATATTCTATAAGCTTTGGATGAATCACTGTATCCTAAGAATATCCCCTTCTTTCCTGAGGGTTCTAGTTTATTCCTTTTGTCCTTGGGAATGTGAGAGTAAACAGGACATCCAAATATTCTTAGGTTTTCCACATTAGGTTTCTTACCTAAGAAGGTTTCTTTTGGTGTCATGTCCTTCAATATATGATGAGGACTTATGTTCTGCACATATATTGTTGTCATTGTTGCTTCTCCCCGTAAGAACATGGATTGACCTTGATCATTTAGTAAGGATTTTATGGTTTATTCAATAGATATGTTCTTTCTTTCTGCTACACCATTTTGTTGAGGATTATGAGGAACAGTCAACTCCCTCCTAATCCCTACTGATTTGCAGAATGCAACGAATTCCTTCGAGGTGTATTCTCCTCCATTATCTGTTCTTAATGTCTTGATCTTCTTGTTCATGAGGTTTTCTACCTCTGATTTGAATTCTTGGAATTTGATGAATACTTCGTCTTTTGTCTTTAGTAGGTATAGCCAAGTCTTTCCTAAATAGTCATCTATGAAGATTACGTAGTAAAGATATCCTCCTAGAGATCTGACTAGCATCGGACCACAAACATCTGAATGTATTAGATCTAGGATCTCCTTAGATCTGTTATTGTTTCTTGGGAATGGTTTCTTGATATTCTTCCCAAGGGCACATCCCTTGTAGATTCCTTCATGTGTAGATTTCAATTATGGTATTCCTTCAACCATTCTTCTAAGAAAAGGTAATGCTTGATAATTGAGCATACCTTCTATGCCAAAGCTCATTAGGGTTGACTTCGTCATGTACAAGAGATTCTTCATTTTGTTCTAGTAATCTATACATATTTCCTTCATGACTTCCAATAACCCTAGCATTCTCTATGTTGGAGTCTTTATGCCATGATAACACTTTTCCATCCACGAAAGCTATTATGTTTCCCTTGTCCTATAGGCATGATATCGATACAAGATTATTTTCTAAAACAGGTACATATAAAACATTTCTTAAGTGAACATTGTTACCTGATTTCAACTTGACGGAGGCTTGTCCAAATCCTTCGACTGGATAAGTGATTTTGTCTCCAAGCTCTACCTTGTACGATGTCTTCTTCTCATTTAGGTTTGAGATTCTAGCTTGATCTCCAGTCATGTGCCTAGAAGCTCCACTATCGATTATCCACATGTCGTCTTCAATCATTCTAGTGAGTGCTGAGTAGTGTAAGAGACTGATCGTTTCACTCATGTCTTCAGTTGACTAGTGGTTGGTCATGCTTAGATCCAAAACTTCAACTCTTATGTTTCTATCTTCTGGGATAGCCAAAAGGTGCATTGAACTAGGGCACATCTGAATATCTTCTCCTTGGACGAGATGCTCCATCACAAGGTGTTGGATCTAAGATTAGGGTTTTTGCAACTACTTATGCTAGTAACCCTAGCGTCAGTGTCTTGGAAGTTTCTCCTGCTAGTAACCCTAGCGGCAGTTCCTCAACGAGCTCAATATCCTAGCGGTTATGCTTCCTTCCAGTGTTTAGACTAAATGAAGGAGGTGTGGGCCCATAACCTATTAGAATATGAAGGATTGTGCTCGTTTTACCATTGACAATACCCTTGTCACCCAACCATAGGCCGAAGCCACCCTCCGAGCACCTTGACCTTGAAAAATAGAAGAATCCTGGTAGAAATCAATAGCCAAGCAAGGCTTATGCACCAAGCAAGAAAGTAACCAAAGATGATCAGATATTCCAACCCAGAAACTGTCACAACACCTTCCCCAAAAATTGCGCACAAAACTGCCAGACTGCAGTGTGCATAAGTGACTTCTGCAATTCTGAGAATGTGAATAATGAGAGACTATCGCCCTGTATTTATAGTAATTCTGGCAGGCTTTCCTGGGCTGAATTCTCCTTCTGGGTACTAATCAATTCATATTAATTATCTTTCTACAGTCGACATCTTGTCCAGGGTTTCCTTCATTTCTTTGTTTCCTTCTGGAACATTCTAATCTTGTCAAAGGTCACAATAGAGGTTCATACCTCCCAAAGCTACCATAATATCAACAGCTAGATCTTATATGTGCAAGTTCATTCACATTTACAGGTATAAGGCCAATAAAAGCATCAATTCTTTAAAGGTGGCATTTGACGCTATAACAAATTCCCCCTAATGTGTGAAATAAGAAGAGAAATTGATGACCAAAATACATTATAAGTCTTCAAAAGCAGTTAGTCGGGGGTGAACGTCTCTAGAATTCAATCTAGGGACAACAACCAACATCGAAACAAGTCAGAACAACTCAATTCCCAAGGCGAGCATACCCATGCTCAAGTGTGATGATAATAATGGTCGTTAATCAACTACACTGCAGATCCATGTAATATGTATATATAGTAGTGATCATGGCCACAAAAGAGATACATAGTGGATCCATGTCAAATAGAGATCATATCCATGAACAAATACATAGTGGATCTATGTCTCAATATCAATGAGGGATATATGAGGAAAGAGCTAATAAATTGATCCTTCACGAGTACCAATAAATAGGGTCATACTATCCAAAGGCATCTTGGGAAGAAACATAAAAATGAGTGATGCTAATATGGTCTCAAGGTCTTCACCCAACTGTCATGGTACAAGTCTACACTATGTGAATAGATGTGTTGAATTCGAGCATAGTGAGACATCGTTTGATTACTGATCATTGATGTATATCGTTAACAAATGCGAGAAAACCCATCGATAATGATAATGGGTGTCAATGTACCTATTACAACATAACAAGTGTGAATAGAGGATATGATGTCGAACACCTAGTAGAATCTACCGATCATTGATGTATTCCCACTGTCAATAGCGAGGGAACATGCCATTGATGACTGCAAGCCCCAAGGACATAAAAATAACTATAGATTCTTGTCCTAGAGAAATATGTGTTGAAGTTGATAGGAAGAGATTCACTGGAAGGAGGGCATTAAAGCATTCCCCATCATCCCACATGAGGAGTAGCAGAGGGATAAAAATTTGGAAGGACTTAGATGAAATATTGTAAGGACCACCACGAAGTATGTCTTTGGTGTACAACATATGTAAATAACACATGAAAGAGACCCTATAAATAACAACCAACAATAAATAATGTCGACAAAGACAAGGAAACCACCAATGGGGTCAAATGGAATCCAAGGTATTGCACGAATCCCAATGTGAAAATAATGGCCTTACCGTCAAACACAAGGGAAACCACTCAGTCAATGACCAATGATAAAATGTCATCTACTGAGTGCAAGGTTGCCTATCAATGATGTAAATAGGGCGAGGGTGTTACTCTAGGCTAAACTCTCAGAGCAATTTGTCGTAATGGATAAGAGCTTAACCCACTGGTAGGAAGTCAATGGGGACCTTCCATACTAGCACGAGCATAGGACAAAGATATTTATAATTCTAAGATGTACTTGACACATGGGAAGGTTGAATTGCAAAGTAGACAATTATGTGGAATGGATGACACGGGTTAACTTCTGCTAAACAAGAGCATGACAAATTATGTGACTTAGGCAGCACAAACTGAAAATGATCACTGATATAAGTCTATGATGCCGGAGGCAACAATAGACTCTCCATAGTGACTTAAAGAATAACCATTTGGAGGAGTACCAAATCTGTGTAACTGGATCAGTTTCCTAAATCCATACTAAACCAAACCATTGAGACTTGACTCAAAACTTTGTGCTTTGTTTAGAGTGACACGATTTCTACCAATATAGATACATAAGACTTATTCTCACACTCTTTTTTATAATATGAAATCCTGAAAAAGAATAAAATAATTCTATTATACCTGGAGGAAATGAGTGTCACGAGCAAGAAAACACATAAATTCATTGTTATCCTAAGGAGTGGCGAATATTTACATACCTTTCTTTGGAGTTTGTCCTTTGTATCTCTTGGCACATTGAAACTCCAGCTCCAAGCTCCACAACCCGTTTCCTACATACAAAATACAAGAAAAACCTTCTCTACCTCTATACTTGGGATTATAATCCTAGATCTAACTTACTTCTAATCATATCTATAAAGGAATGAATTAGATCTAAACATTCATCAACTAAACACAAATGATATGGTGGAAAACCAAATGATATATTAATAAATATAAGAGAAATACATCAAAACATACCTCAATTGTTGATGCTTCCTCCCTTGACCTCCTTTATCCTTTCTCCTCCTTTAGCTCCTTATTCAGGCTAAGATTCAATGACTTATGGTTTTGGTAGATGGAAAAAGTAACTCTGCAATTGGACAACATAAAAAATACTTCTAATTTCTTCTTCCCTCTTGCCCAAGACTTTCCTTTGTTATATAACTCTTGGAGGAGGCTTGGGAGAGGCTTCTAGATCTTCTAGAGACCACTAGAGACTTGAATGATGTGAGTTCCTAGGACCTTGACATTGTTAATGTTTATACCATTATTATAGTTCTTTGCATTTCAATAGATAAGAGCATAATAAGAACAAGATCACTGAGAAATACACATTCACAAGAGACATAGCATTTATCCTAGGAAAACCTCTAGGGGAAGAAAACCCAGCAAAATCTTCCTTATCATAAATATCTTATACAATGTTCAAGAGATAACTCAAACCAATACAGAAAGTTCTCCCCAAGAGATGCACCACTCTTCTTCTCCTCTCTCCAACTTGTAATTGCAGCTTGCCTCATAAGAGAATGAGCAAGTGAGTTGTGTGTTAGAAGTGAGGCGCTAGCCTCTTATTTATATCAAATTGGCATGTGTGAAAGGTCATAATCTGGCAGGGCCGACCTCTCACTCTGGGTGGGTAAACCCACCTTTAATTAATTTTGGGTCTTCCATTATAACTGTTGGGGCTGACTTCTTATTCTGGACTTTGTAATTGTCTGATGACCAATCCGCAAAAGGGGATTTGGTCCTTATACAATTACCGACATGATTAATCCTCAATGGGGATTAATCCAATAACAATAATAATAATAATGACATGATTAATCCACAATGGGGATTTAATCCAATAATAAAATAATAATAAGAATGCTCTTCGCAGTTACATTATTTCAACAGACATGAGGATCCAACTCATATCTCACCTATCACCTCATAACTCCTTGATTCTAGAAGTTTTCCATATCCTTGTTTGTTGAACATTGTTGATCAACAAGGGTCCTCACTGGTTGTCTACAATGTGTTCCGTGAGGACCTCCAAAAAGGCTCCAAAAGGGATCAAATCTTAGGAAAAGTGTATATATTGGCTTCTATCCTCTTATGGATTCCCTTATGGCCTATAGGGTTCTTATAGCAAGATTTTCCTCGCCCCATTCAATCTTGCACAAAGAGCCTTTTTCCATTTCCCTATGCAAACTTGAAGTCCCTTTTTGCAAATCCCAGAGATAAAAATGTTATTTTTCCACATATATACGCCCTGCCTATACTACAGCATGTGTATACATAGGTTGCACCACTACAGCCCACGTACATCGGGAAATGTGCCCAAAATTAAAAAATGGTGTCGGGTTTCCATTTCATGTCACGAGATCAATGATCCCTGGCCTTCCATATACTGGAAACGTTCCAACTCGGTCCTTCAATTCCACTTGAAGGCTATAAATGGGCCAAATCCGAGCTATGGAAAAGAAGAGAAAGAATTCAACTTTGAGAGCAAAGTTACTCTGGAGAAATTATTCACTTCGCATTAAGTCTGCATCCCTTTGTCCTTTAAGTCTAAACACATTCTTCATCCCCCAAGCTCTTCCCTTATTGATTGAGAACTTCATTGTTTCTCTTATATGAGCTTTCCTTTGGTGGAGGATTGAAGTGGTGGAGGCCCATCTGGAAGGAACTTAGTTTCCCGGTTTCAAACCGTGCCGACACGGTAATTTGTAACTGATTCACTTCTGTTGATTACATCTTAATAGAAATACTATTTTCTCATCCAATTAATGTCTCACAAATATTTGAATTATTGTTCTATGGGCGTATTTGTTATGAATGTTGATGGATTATGCTATCAAATGTGCTAACATTATATATTATCACCATAGTCTTGCGTTGCTTGGTTGTTGAGGACAGGTATATCGCTTTGGGTCAAGTGCTCAATGGTGGACTTCATCGAACGTTTGGATGAGGTAGGCCTCTTATCTGGTCTTGTTAGCATATTTGTTTATATAGCATACTTGATATTAGAGTTGATTTTTGCAGTCATTTCTATCTGTTGTGGTTTACCCCTAGCCATAGAGATATTTCCATCGTAACAAAATTGGTGACCATATTGGGGAGTCAATCTTCTTTTTCGGGGTTTGGAGTGTTTTTCTCCTTAGATTTCTCTTTTTCATATTGAGTTTCTTGTCATATGATTGCTTGATAACCTCTGTTCACTCTGAGTCTAAGTGTCTTAGCATTCTCCTTAGCCTAGCTATGTTTTGACACATATACGCGAGTTTTTTCTTAACAGTCGCGTACATACACGTGATGTACTTCTTCAAGTTGTGTACATATGTGCTTTTCCCTTGAACAATCGCGTACATCAACCTTTGTTGCTTGATTTCTAGGTTTGGTGGTCGTTGGGTAGGTTTTGATGATTGTTGAGTCTTCTTGGGTCTTTGTGGTGATTGTTAGGTCTCCGTGGAATGACAGGAAACATGTCTTTGTTGAACTTTTGGGTGGTGCCTTTTTCATCATCTTTTCATTTTGATTATCCTTGCACTTTGGGCTGGGTGTTTTACTTCTTGATATCCTACTTGGGTTGTCTATGTCTATACACAGTAGAGTATTTATATCAAGTTGTTGTTCAATCCTTGCATTTTCATTTTTCTTATATTGAAAATACAAAAATATTAGGCATTTTACATTGATCGACATTTTGATCTCTTGAGTCTTTGTTATTTATCTTAGTGCATGTAAAGAAATATTGCATTTTATTTAGAATTGCATAATTGAATTGAAAATTTCATTTTTGAAAAGCATATCATTTATTGGAAATTGAAGTTAGGACTTTGCATTGTATTCATATTCATTTATTTTACTTGTTGAGTCATAACATCAATAGTTTCACAACCACAACTTTTGAGTAAGAAAGGCCATTAAAATTAACGCTATAATTTAAAATTGATTAGTAACGATTTTATTTTCTAGGGTGCACAAACTAGCTTAGGATTTAGAGCCTTGGAATAGGATTTTGTGAGTAAACTTTTCCAAGGCTATTAAATCAACATATGTGTCTGACTAAGGGAGTGGACAAATCGATTGTATAATTGGTAATATCAGGAGGCTCCACTTACACCGAAGTTAAGCACGAGGTCATGTGAGGTCGGTTAAAGGGATATTCCCCCCGATACCTTCTTAGGGTCAGATATATTTATGGGGATCTTGCTAGTGCCCTTACCTCCATGAGAGTTAGTGCTTTCAAGGTTTAGAGATTTTCTACCCTGCCCATACAGTGTACCTAACTTACGATTGTTCACATGTGCATCGATTATACTATGGTTTCTTAGTTGCTTGACTTAGGTACCACATAGGTTACTTGTAGGCATTATTCTACAGGTACCCTAGGTCAGAGAAGAGTCAGACAACACACAACCTTTATGGAGGATTACCTCTCCGGGGGGATCTAACGGATTTGTTGTTAAGCCCACGAGGGCCCTTATAACTGATTTTTTTTCCTCCAATATTTAGCAGCAAAGTCTCATGCCCCTCTTGGGCGAGGCACACCCACTTTAGAGAGGGAGGTCCCTTTCAGCCACTTTATCCTGTTTGTGTGCATATTGGTCGTTTGATTATTTTTTGGTGTGTTCTTTGATTATTAATAGACCTTTAAGATTTTATACCATGCTTTGAGTTGTCATTATCATGGATAGTGGAGTTCTTGTGGCTTCCTCCTTTACCACTACCCCCTTTATGATGTTTACTCATTTCATGGGGACGAATTCGTCCGCTTTTCATAATGGTATGAAAAATTATGACACTAAGTCCATGCTTTGGGTCTCTAATCATTTCCCTCTTAATATGCCTATACTTTCATTCGGGGGCATGATGGTTCCGCTATATGCATCTTCATTTGAGAGGAGTCTTATCCCTCAACCAACTCTCAATATGGGAGGTTGGAACCTCCCCTCTTACGAATCTTGTCCTAGCCATGTTTTTTCAGAAGCTAGTACTCAAATGGGTGGTTATTCTACTTATTACTCCCCATCCATGTATCCTTCGTCCGCCATGCCAGTTCCTATGAACACTTTTCCCATGACGGGTCCACATATATCCTCGAGTCTTTCATATAGGGGGAATCAATTTTATGGTTCGGTCTACCCTCTTCACAGAACCCCTTCACATGGGGGCAACATATATCCTCACTTGAATAATCCTTATCCTAATTTTGTCTGTTCGCGGATATCTGCTTCACTGATGGTGCCTGTACAAACCTCTATGGATCAGTTAGGCAGAGGGTACTGCCTTTCCAGAAAGGGACAGGGTGTAAGCCAAAATCCTTCATGGTCTGCAATGTCTCAAAACCAGTCTTTCCCGGGACCTTGGTCTCAAATGCCACAACTCACCACCGCTACTAGTCCAATCATTACTAGTCATATTGAAGCTCCATCACCAACCACTGCTAGTCATGTTGGAGATTGGTCGACAACCTCTGCAAGTCATGTTGAAGACACACAACCAACAATTGTTAGTCATGCTAGGGGCATCACTCTAGTTTCCATGAGTCATATCAATATCACATCTCCAACCTTTGTACATCATATGGGAGATGAACCTCCAGCCTCTGCCAGTCACGTTGAGAGAATGTCACCAGCCATTGTAAATGACGTTGGGGGAATTCATACGATTGAGAAGCCTAGACATGTTAGACGTAAGCCCAGATTCATTTGTAGGACTTGCGAAGGAAATCACCTTACTCGTTTATGTCCTGCTACTGTCGGGATACCGGAAGCATGGTTCTCACCTGGGGGCCCTTCCGGTTCTGAGGCATCTGTGGTTTCCCCACACCCTATTTCTCCTTTGATTGAAATGGCAATCATGTCGATGCAATCCTTGCCTGACCACACCCCAATTTTTTAGGGTGATGCATCTCCTGGCTTTGTTGTCACGCATCCTATTCAACCAATGGTTGAAGAAGTGGTCATACCGATGCAACCTTCGGTCAATCCAAACCTTCCCTTAGAGAGTAAAGAGTCCTTCAACCATGTCAATAGCATTTCTGGTACTACACCTTCTAAAGAAGAGAGAGTTTTACTCTCCCCGAGTACTCTCCCTTCAATTCCCAGAGAATTTCCCTTTGATTGGGATGGTCTTGCGGGGTATTCAATGCCTCCTCATATGTCCTTTCAAGTAAGAGACATTATCTGATATATCACAGAGAAGGTAGTCTTCGCTATCACTTTGTACTCCTCAACTTGGAGAGATTTGGGTTTACCCAATCTTTTGTTGGCTATTCATAAGATGTTGACCTTTCACATAAGTCCAGCATGGGAGCCTTGGCCTCCCCCATGACATGCCACCTAGAAACCTCACAACGAGTCTGATTTAATCTCTTTTCCGACTTGTCTAAAAAAAAGTGAAAATATTGTCGAGTGAATTTGTCCCTTTCACACTCGTTAATTGGACTTGAAAGGTCGTGAGTTTGATCTAAGATCTTTTATGACTCGTTTTCAAAAAGTGAAAATATTGCCAAGTGAACTTGTCACTTTCACACTTGTAAATTGGATTTGAAAGGATGTCTATTTGGTACAAGTTTATCCCTTTTTCAAACCAAGTAGACTAAGGTTATGAAAATGGAATTTTTTTGGTGTTAAGTTGTGATTGCATCTCATGCCCTTGCTTGCAGTATTGAGCCTATTTCCAGTTCTCGCTTTGCGTTATAAACCGTTTTCCTCAGCAGTGTTGCATCATCAACCAAGTAGAGCCTTGTTTATATCCTTTGCAACTTGACACCCTATACCCAGGGAGGGAACATTCCCCAGAGTGTCCATCTCCTGCATGCACCTCCTTGCATTGAGCATAGGTATGTTCCACTGCTGGAACTAGTTTTTCTTACTTGCGACACTTGTTCCCTCCTATGTATCATAGCATTCATTTGACTATGAAAAAAAAAAAAAAATTGGGCGGGAAGGGAGTATTATCTTATATTAGCAGTAGTTGTGTCGCCTTTGAACATAGCACACAATTTTTTAGTCCAATTGTCATCATAATTTTGGGTTTAGCATGGCCTTAGGAAGTTGAGCTTGTTACAAAGAGTGTACTCTTCCGACTAGTTACTCTTCCAGTACCTATGGAGAGTTTGATTGATGCCTCCTGCATCTCATGGTTTCATCATTGAGTCTATGCTGCCAGAGTCCTCCATATGTCTCATGCTCTTGTTCAAAGGATGTCTATCACTTGTGTCATCTATTCCTTGGAACTCTTGACTTTGCATGTCGGCCATACCCTCAGTTTGTCTCAGAATCACATGAAGTTGTATTCCTAGTACATACCCTAGTTCTATTTTCTTCATTGATAGGTAACCTTGAACCCAACAGTCGACATTTCATCATTGGTCGTTGACTGGGTGGTTTCCCTTGTGTTCAACTGCAAGACATCTATTCACACATTGGGATTTGTGTAGTATCTTGGATTCCATTATCCTTATTGGTGGTTTCCTCACCTTTATCAGCAATTTTCCTCATTGGCTACTATTCAAAGGGTCTTTTTCATCTACCGCTTGCACCTGACACATGTGAAAGACCCACAGGGTCTTTGGTTCGTGAACATGTTCTTTGTCCGATTTCCTCCAAATCATCAAGCTCCTGCTTTGTACCTTGTGCTAAATGATGAGAGACTCCTTAATGCTCTCCTTTTAGTGGGTCTCCTTCAATCGACTTCAACTCATCTATTCTGGAGAGGAGACCTAGGGTTCTATGAGTACCTAGAGGCTTGCAGTCATTAGTTGCAGGTTCTCTCGCCATCGACAGTTGGAAATACATCAATGTCTCTTGATTGATGGATTCTTCAAGTGTTTGACCCCGAATCCTTTATTCACACTTGTAAGAATGTACTCGATACCTTGATACCTACTTTCATAATCAGTAGGTTGTCTCATGTTTGTTAACGATATACCTCAATGACCGGTAATCAAACAAAGTCTCATTGTGTTCGACCTCAACTCCTTTATCCACATGATGTAGACTTGCACCTTTGGCAGATTATGTAGAAGACTTGAAGACATCAATTTATAATCGCAGCTTTCCTCAATTGTTGCTATATTTTCATTGGACCAATACCTATGTAATTTCAGTGATCATGGGAGATCAGATTATACTCCATTGTATACAGATATCTTCAGATTGATTTTGAGACTGGTTGTATATATATATATATACACACATATGTCTATTGGTTGTAACTTGAGTGGTTGGGAGGAATGGTTGTTACCCTCCCCACCCAAGTTCAATTCCTTGTAAGTGACATGTGATGCCCTTAAAGGGGTCTATATGATGCTCTTGTTGTTGAGCCCCCAATATTCCGAAAACGCTTGGCCTCCTCATGTTCTCTCGTGGATTTCGAGGGGGTTTTCAGTGGATGTAGCGAGTATCGTTCTTCGATGCCATTAACCACATGTAAAAAAAAAAAAAA
>ML792217.1:81174-100397 GCA_009831015.1 Picea engelmannii | reverse complement strand
ATATATATATATATATACATATGTGTATATGTGTGTATCTATGTGTGTGTGTAATATGTGTTGAAATAATGTAACTACAAAGTGTATTCTAATTATTATTGTGGAATTATTCATTAGATCAATCCCCATTGAAGATTGATCATGTCGGCTATTGTAAAAGACCAAATCCCCTTTTGCGGATTGGTCAAAACATAATTGTAATAGGCAGAATAAGAAGTCGGCCCCATAATATATTAAAGAGGCCCCATAATATAATAAAGGTGGTTATAACCACCCTGATTGAGAAGTCTACCCTGCCAATGAAGAGACACTTCCACACGTGCTAGAATTGTATAAATAAGGAGGCTAGTGCCTCACTTAGACACACACTCACTTGTTCATTGAGAGACAAGTTTCAGAGTTGAAGTTGGAGAAGAGAGAGAGAGAGAGAGAAAGCCACATTCTTGGGACAGGACTTTCTGTTTTTGTTTGAGTTATCTCTTGGCATTGTATTGGCTATCTATAATAATGAAGTTTTTGTTGGGTTTTCTTCCCCTTGAGGATTTCCCAGTATAAATGATGTGTCTCTTGTGATTGTGTATTTCTCAGTGCTCCTATATTATGCTATTGTTGTCTATTGAAATACAAAGAACTCTAATAATAGCTTAAACCTTAACATGGTATCAGAGCTAAGTTGAAGAGAGCATCTTTCACAAGAGAAAGTGAAAAACGTCATTGTCGTTGTACATGCAAATTAGGGATTTTTGGTGGTGAAGTATTTTAGCCCTAAAACCATCTAGAAAAGTGTGCCCTTCCTCGAGGATCACTTTGGCATCCTCGGTGCAACTTTTCAGTGGCTAGATATCCCAGAAAGTGAAACCCTAGTTTTCACAAAGTACCAGAAAACCAAAGTACCAGAAGTACTAGAAAACCAGAAGCACCGGTCCAGAAATCCACAGATCAAGTTTGAGGGGGTAAAAGTTGGATTTTCAAAAATCTGACTCCACCAACTAACTTGCCTTAGCTCAACGCATCTATCCCATGGATCAGAATTTCAATTTGAAGTTTGAAAAATTAGGGTTTCCTCATAAAACCCTAAGTTGCAGCTGCAATTGTAGTTGCAATCTCAGAACCAATTGCAGTATCAATTGCAGTTGCAGTACCAGTTGAAGTATAAGCCGTAGTACCAGTCGCAGTCACCCTTGAAATTTTCAAGAGTTGGTAATGATTACCGCTGCTACCAGATGGTGCCACTACCTGCAAATGCTATTAGAGGTATGTACTCACATATGTTTAAATGGTTAAACTTTAAAGAGTATTTGTAGGAGAAGGTATCTCTTGCCATAGATCCAGAAGGATCTCAAGATCCAACACATTCAGAAGAATAATGCAACTCAGGTTTGATTATTTTGATATGCATCTATTTGTTATGACATTATTTTGATCAGTGTTACATGTTGAAGCTATGATCAAATTATTATATGGATTAAAAGTTGAGATCATAGAGTTTATCCTCTAACCCAACCTTTTGTTAAGATAGCATATTGTCTTAGTACAGAAGACAGGTTGAAGAAAGCACTCATCATATTGAGTGAAGGAGACTTGGAAGAAAAGAAAGCACACTCATTCTTGAGGACAAGGCTCTAGGTTTGATTAATCAAGTTGATAATATTCAAAGGTACACATGACAAATTGATGACTACCCCTTTACAAGTAACAACTATAGTTGAGATAGTAGTCTTTGTAAAGTATTATACTTGGTAGCATATGAGCATATAGAGGTAAATACTTAATGTAATCATTTGCCTAATACAACTAACACCTCCTCTAGGAGAAACCTCATGTGTTAGTTCTAGGTTGCCATGGAGGAATGTTCGATCACAACACTATAAGAGTGTTGACCTCATTTTGTAGTGTATCTCTTACTTTTGATCGTTGCTTCAGACAAACCATGAATGATAGCTCTAAAGGACCTAATGTGATGATTATTCATGTTATTGCTTTATCTATTATTATCAAAAGGATATTATTCTAGCTTGTTGTTTTGTTGACCTTGTTCCAGGTCACAGATAATAACCCCGAGGAAGCTATAGCGAAGATTGCAGAAGGAAACATACTAAAGGAGAAACCTTAAAAGAAGTAATCATCATTGGAAAAGAAGAAAATGGCTTGTATAAGCTAAAGGGTCACTCAGAAGCTGCCATGACCCATGCTATTGAGAATCCATGTGAAATTTGGCATAGAAGATTAGCCCACATCAACTACAAGGCGCTACCATACGTATGAAAAGCAGTCACAGGTCTACCAGAACTCAAGGTTGACCATGAAGACATGTGCAATGGATGTGCACAAGGGAAGAACATAAAGAACCCTTTTCCGAAGAGAGACATCAAAGCAGAAGGAGTCCTAGAACTCATTCATTCAGATGTGTGTGGCCCAATGCCATCATCCTCCATCAGTGGGTATGTATACTGTGTATCTTTTATTGATGATTATTCTCATAAGACCTGGGTGTACATTTTGAAATCAAAATATGAAGTGTTCAGTAAATTCAAGGAATTCAAAGCCTTGATAGAGAATATTTCTGAAAGAAAGATCAAGATACTCAGGTCAGATAATGGAGGAGAATACACCTCAAAAGAGTTTGTGAACTTATACAAAGATGTCGGGATCAAGAGGGAGCTCACCACTCCCTACAATCCTCAACAAAACGGTGTGGCAGAAAGAAAGAACGAAATGATAATGGAAGCAATGAAGACCATGATCCATGATTAAGATCTTCCAATGTGCTTATGGGCAGAAGTAGCAATGACAACAGTATATGTGCAAAATGGATTGTCCCATAGTGCACTTGAGTTCAACACCCCGAAAGAAATGTTCACCGAAAAGAAGCCAAAGGTAAGCCATCTCAAAATATTTGACTACCTAGTATTTATACATATTCTGAAAGAGAGAAGAAACAAGTTGGACCCTTTAGGAAAGAAGGGAATATTTGTGGGATATTGTGAGGTCTCCAAGGCCTTCAGGATTTATATACTAGGTCACCATCACATTGTGATCAACAGGGATGTGACCTTTGATGAAGATGCAGCGCTCAAGAAATCGATAAGATGCCATCTTGAAGAAGTATACAAAGAGGAACCCGTAATCCCCAGAGTTGCAGAATCGGTGAGGGAGGTTCCCAGAGATGCAGAACTAGTGAGGGAAGTTGGAACTTCCCCGAACAAGGAAACTCTAGAAGATCATGACATATTAGAATTTCAAGAACCTCCTCAAATTACGATCTCCCATAAGAGAAATTCAGCTTGGGCAAGAGAGATTATTCAAGATGGAGAGAAGTATGGTGTTCCTGAAGGAACCACGAGACATGTGAGGAGACCAAATCCATTCTCCAGTTATATGGCTTTGATGTGTGATCTCCTAGAGAAGGAGCCTACCTGCTTTGAAGAAGCCATTCAGAAGAGAGAATGCGCAGACGCCATGACAGAGGAATACCAATCCATAATAAAGAATAATGTATGGGAAATAGTTCCCAGACCGAAGAGTAAGGATGTGGTATCTTCCAAATGGATCTTCAAAATAAAACATGTTGTCGATGGAAGTATTGAGAAACATAAAGCAAGATTTGTCGCTCGTGGCTTTTCTAAAAAGGAAGGCATTGACTATGAAGAGACATTCTCTCTTGTCGCTAGATACACTTCGATCAGAACCATCATAGCCCTTGCAGCTGAGATGAAGTGGAAGTTACACCAGATGGATGTAAAGACAACCTTCCTAAATGGTGTCATCGAAGAAGAAGTGTATATAGAGCAACCTCAATGATTTGAAGTTGAATACAGGAAGTCTCATGTCTGCAAGTTGAAGAAGGCTCTGTACGGATTGAAGCAATCTCTTAGAGCTTGGTATGGCAAGATAGACGATTTTCTGATGAGCTTGGGATTTACCAAGAGTAAAGCAGATTCTAACCTCTACTTCAAGGTTATGAATGATGAGTCGGTGATATTGTTGTTGTATGTGGATGACTTATTCTTAACTAGAGAAGAAAATCTTATCATCGAATGTAAGAAGAAGCTTGCCTCATAATTTGAGATGAAATACCTTGGCCTAATGCATTATTTCTTAGGCCTTGAGGTATGGCAGATTCCAGAGAGAATCTTCCTTAACCAAGGGAAGTATGTAGTCGAAATCCTGAAGAGATTCAACATGTTGGAGTGCAAGTCCATGAATACACCCATGGAAGTGAAGTTGAAGCTACTGGTCGACACTTCGTTAGAATTGATTGATGTCACGCTATATAGACAGATCATTGGATCATTGAAGTACCTGATGAACACCAGACCAGATATCTGTTTTTCCGTGAACACTTTGAGTCAATTTCTGGTAGAACCCAGACATGTTCACCTAGTTGCTGCAAAACATCTGATGAGGTACATTAGATTGTGGTCTCAGCTATGATGGAGATCATGATTTCACACTGAGTGGATACACTGATTCAGATTGGGCTGGAAGTGTCTCTAACAGGAAGAGAACTTCAGGATGTTGTTTCAGTTGGGGATCAGCCATGATCTCATGGTAGAGTAGGAAGCAATCTAGCATTTCTCTCAGTACAGTGGAAGCAGAATACATTGTTGCATGTTCTGCCAGTTGCAAAGCTATATGTCTTTGTAAGTTATTGACCTAGAGATGGAAGCAACCATGATCCTATGTGACAACCAAAGCTGCATAAAGATGACAGGGAATCATGTATTCCATGACAAGTCAAAGCACATAGAGATATGATATCATTACATCTATGACATGGTGCAGAGAGGAGCCATAAAGCTCTAGTACGTTAGCACGGATGAACAGGTTGTCGATGTGTTGACAAAGCCTCTATCTCGTGTAAAGTTTGAGCACTTTCGAGATAAGCTTGGTATATTCTGAAAGGACCTTCCTCGAAAGAGGGAGTAGTGTTTTGATGAGATATATCTAGTACTTTTCTTCCAGATTAACCATTGTGACGTAAATCCAATCTAGTTGTTGTGATGAGATATACCTAGTACTGTGCTTCCAACCTAACTGGTGTGACGTAAAGCAAGTCTAGTTTTTGTGTTGAGATGTGCCTAGTACTGTGCTTCCAGCCTAACCATTGTGACATAAAGCAAGTCTAGTTGATGTGTTGAGATATGTCTAGCACTGTGCTTCCATCTTAATTGTTGTGACGTAAAGCTAGTCTAGTACCTTGCTTCCAGCTTTATAGATGTGACAAAAATCAAGATGAGTATTGTGCTTCCAGCTTTATTGCTGTGATGGAAAGCAAGACGAGTATTATGCTTCCATCTTGATATCTGTGACGTAAATCCAGTTCAATATTGTGCTTTCAGCTTGATTGATGTGACAAAAAGAAAGACGAGTATTGTGTTTCCAGCTTGATAGTTGTGACGTAAAGCCAGTCCAGTATTGTGATTCCAGCTTAATTATAGTATAGTGTGTCAGCCTCGTGTTGTGATGATGAGCCAGCCTCAATATGTGATGATGTGACCAGCCTCGTGCTATGATGATGATGTATTAGTTTTATACTAATCCATATTGATGCAGATGATGATTTCATTCCTTTGAGAATGACGATTTTGCCGATGAGGAAAAACTTCTGATGATTTATAGATACGCCAGTCAGTGTTCCAAGATGATATTGATGATGTTGTCCTCTCATCCACCTGATGTTGTTGATGATGATGTCCTCTCTCTCACCTGATGTTGTTGAAGAATACCCTTCTTGTTAAGGGGGAGTGTTGAAATAATGTAACTGCAAAGTGTATTCTAAATATTATTGTGGAATTATTCATTAGATCAATCCCCATTGTGGATTGATCATGTCGGCTATTGTAAAAGACCAAATCCCCTTTTGCGGATTGGTCAAAACATAATTGTAATAGGAAGAATAAGAAGTCGGCCCCGAAATATATTAAAGGTGGTTATAACCACCAAGATTGAGAAGTTGGCCCTGCCAGTGAATAGACACTTCCACACATGCCAGAATTGTATAAATAAGGAGGCTAGCGCCTCACTTAGACACACACTCACTTGTTCATAGAGAGACGAGTTTCGAAGCTGCAGTTGGAGAAGAGAGAGAGAGAGAGAGAGGCGCATTCTTGGGAGAGGACTTTCTGTATTTGTTTGAGTTATCTCTTGGCATTGTATTGGTTGTCTATAATAAGGAAGTTTTTGTTGGGTTTTCTTCCCCTTGAGGGTTTCCCAGGATAAATGATATGTCTCTTGTGATTGGGTATTTCTCACTGATCCTATCTTATGCTATTGTTGTCTATTGAAATGCAAAGAACTCTAATAATAGCTTAAACCTTAACAATATGAAGAAAAACATTTGCTTTCTTTACTAAAGGATAAAAAATGAGCGCACAATACTGTCCTTAGATTCTATAAATTTCAAGAATTGTTTTGATTTCAGGAATTTTTATCATGAGATATCTTCAACAAACAAAGAAATTAATAGGATTTTCAATAAGAGTTCCCTTCCAATAGGCTATACATTCTCTAAGAAAATTTGAAACAATCTACTAATATTAGCCCCTATTCCATAAATGTGCATGACTATACAACTTTAGTGATTAGCTTGCGATATGGAATTTCCATTCAATGCTATCCCAAAAGTGATAAAAAAAATTAGGCATATACTTGGAAGAGTTTCACCCCTCTACACTAACCTCACTTACTTCCATTCTCCTGTCAATATATGCACAACAACCTTGGTTTGAATGTCTGACTCCTCAATGATCTCTTTGAAGATGTGAGTGAAAGAAATATAATTGAAAGTGGAAGAGATGACATGGGCCCTAATAACACTTACTTGGAGATTAATATTGTGATTCTAAAATGAGTCATTCAACCAACCTACTATAACCTTGGAATCCCAATTCTAGTGCCCTTGTTTTGATGTGTTTTGGCACAATCTACAATACCTTGTCTTAACTATATGCTTTTCCATTTTCCAGCCTATTACCCTATAATGACATATCTTTTACCATTTTTCCTTCAAAATGCATTTTTGGTTCAAAGGTAATTGTCTTGGCCTGATTATTTCGATTTTCCTTGTTTAATGGACCAAATGTGTTTAATTTCTCAAGTTAATGAAATTACTGGAACATTCCTATAGTCTGTTGAACAGGTCCTATAGTTGCCTCGATGGTTGAGATATTTGCCACTCATTCTAGCCAATTCGAAGATATGGGTTATAGAGAATCATGTACACATGGGCATACACTATCCAATTTGGCCACCACTACAACAGCTGAAGCATTATTATTGATCAATGCTTTAATCAATTTTTGTAGTGCATAAGAGTTTGTTATGATTTCATGCCTTTGGTCATGAAATCGTAATGAATTGACTTATTATGAAATTATGTTGGTTCAATTAGTTTGTTTGAAGCTAATGTTGTAGTGTCCCGACTAGCCTTAGTAGATATAGGATTGGAAGTTGAAGAACTGTTAGTTTTTCTTAATTTGAAATCATTGTATAAATATCAGAGGCATTTTTTCCCAAACATATGGATTGATAGAATGATAATAGCATTAAAAGGAAGCAAATCGCACTATGTTCCACATCTATGTACTTTATTAAATCTCGAATGTAAAGATCAGTTCATGTGCATGTCTGTGTTCTATTCCTAAGCTTGTAAGTGTTAGCGGGCATACTTATCCCCTTCATCTCAAAAGTAACACCCTAGTTTGTTTTGTTATTTACTTGCATTAGGATTAATTGTCATTTCATTGTTGATAATAATTTGTTAAGTTCGATTCCTATAGACAGTTCAATGGAATTTTGTAGTGAGATCAGTTAATTAATGTTACAATTTTATTTCATGCTTGTAATTCAGTTGATGCCTGTGAGAATGGGATTTCATGCTTGATTGTTTGACAGATACATTGGTGATTCTCTCAAAAAAAATATTCAAGAGTTGCAGATTGATGCAATCAATGATTTCCATTCTTTATTGATCAACATCTTCCCATGACAAATACCTTGATCACATGTATTAGATTTTGACTTTGTTGTTTCGGTTTCAAGTTAATGGTTTTCAATTTGACTAACATAGTGGATCCAATGAAATATTGTTGGGTATAAAAATCTATATCCAACCTGCAGTTCAACCTTAGAATGTCCATTGTTATAAGAGCAACTAGATTTAATTTATTTCATAGCTTATTGGAATGGTGTGTCTCTAACATTGGCTCTACATATATTTTTTTTGGTGCTTCATAAGTCTACAATCCCAAATTGATCATTAATGTACTAAATTACTATCATATATTTCACCCAACATTTAGGCGTTGTTGTTGGGGAATCGATGAAGGAGCTAATTTCAAGAGAGAGTGCAATTATTTTCCTTTACTTTTTGCAAGACCAACATTTTTTACTTAGAAGGTGGAAGCAGTAAGATGGGAGGTGAAAATTCCTAAACAGAATACTCTGGTGAGTCTCCACGAGCCCTTTTCATGTTGCAACTTTTAGTAGTTTTAATTTCTAGAATGATAAATATTGTATGAATAATCCTAAGGGCACTAGTGGTAAAAATTCTCAAAAGAAACCCAACCCTACCACCCGATCTAGTGGTGCTGCAAGTGCCACCCACTCTACTAACCCCTTGGCAGGGAAGGTTGGAGGAGGAACTTCAGGAATAAGAGATGAGGGACTTAATAAGGTTTATATAGTTGAACCAATCAAGGAAGAGATTCCCACACCAGAGGCAGTGCTTACTCCTACTATAGAAAGAAAACTTGACATCAAATTCCAAACCAATCTAATTCAAGACCCAAAAATAGTGGCAGCTTCCTCTGAAGCATCTATAACACAACGACTACCTATCATTTTGTGGCACAAGATGGTAGATGAAGAAGTAACAGGAAACAACCATAAGGAGACAGCCACCTTTGAATTCCCTAATAGAGATCCTAGAGGAACAACATAAATGGAGAACATCCCCCCATATGCTCTTCCAAACTTTCATGGTCTGGCTAGAGAAGACCCCAATGCATTCTTATTTGAGTTTCATGTGCTTTGTAGGAGCTATTATTATTCTACTACTACCCATAAATTAAAATTGTTTCATGCCACCTTGAAGGGTGCAACCCTCCAATGGTTTATGGGCCTCGGTGGGGATGACATTCAAAGTTGGGATGAGATGAAGAAAGTATTTTTGAAGAAATACCAAGACTACTACAAAGGAAGAGAACTCAAAGAAGAAACCTTCAAGATGATGCAAAAAGAGGACAAAAGTTTGAAGACTACGTGGAGTGATTTGAGTATAACCTTCAAAGATCAAAACAAAGCCAGTTGAGAAAAGAAACTATGAGAATGATTATGCTAAGAGGCATAAGGGATGAATGCTTGGAATTTATCAACCTAATGGGATCAGGTGAAATTTCAAGGGTAAACTCCAAGACTGGTAGAAGCTCCAGAGATGCCACTTCCAGGTTCACAAAATATATTGTAGGAGCAGGGGTCACGAAGGTTGAAATTGGTAACATGTTTGAAAATTTTAAAATTGATATTCTCGACTCCTTAAGTTCACAATTAGATGTTTTTCAGGTTAAGAAGAAGGAATCATAAAAAAAAATCTCTATCCATATTCTGTCCCAAATGCCGAGAAAATCACCCTTGGAAGGAATTCACGTTGGAAAACATCGAAAATTGTGGCATTTGCAAAGAATCCCATGCCACCAAGGATTTTCCTTCCTTACCATGAATCAAGGAAATATATCATGGAGAAAAATGAGCCTCAACTTCACTGTATGTGATGGCACCACAAAAACCATGGCAACGACCTTTAGTTTTAGCTCAAAATGTTGCATCTCAATTTCCTTACTCTCATAATTAGATGTGGAATATTCTTATGCCATGGCAGCATTGGCCACCTCAATCTGGTCCACAACATAGTTGGAAGAAAGGTTGGCGTGGTCCATATTATGATGGCACAATTACTTCTCCTTATCCTACACCACCACCATATACATACCCCTCACAAGCTCCTCAACAACAAATCAATCAACCACAATAACTTTCATTACCAGCTCCTCAAACCTTACACGTCCAACCCAAATCCCTGCCCAACCTATCCCAAATCCTAATAATAATAAGCTAGTTCAAGCCATGTATGGAACTGATATGCAAACCTTTCCCACATATGCTATCACACTTGTATCACTGTAGGAAATTCACCTGAGGTCTGGGAAAGTTCTTAACCCAAAACCCTCAGTAATTGTCCAAGAAAACGAAGAAGAGACTCATATTCGATCTGATTTTTCAAACTCCATCACCATCTAAATCTCATATTCATTCTTAAGTTCAAACCACCCCACAAACCTGTTCTCAGAAGGAACAATTATTACAGTCCCATCAACCTCCTTCTCTAGAGAGGCTAGCACTAGAAAAACCAATTACACCTTCTAAGTTTGACTTGATGTTAGAACTAAAGAGCCTTTGTATTAATATACCTTTGCTACAAGAATAAAGGGCATCCCCATCTACACTAAAATAGTTAGAGACTTATGCATTAAGAATCTTGGTAGATGAAAAAATGACCACCCAACCATCCAAGTCATAGGGAAATTGGAAAGCCTATTGTCCACTAAAATCACTGCAAAAAAATATGTGGACCATGGGAACCCTAAAGTCACAGTATTTATTAATAAGACTCCCATTGAAAACACCCTAATCAACTTTGGTGCATCCATAAGCGTAATGACATTAGAGACATTAAATCAAATGAGACTTCATAATATCCTCCCTACACGTACTGTGTTTGAACTAACTGACCGATCTAGACTTAAGCCAGAGGGTATTTTAGAATATGTGATTGTCTCACTGGACTCATGGGAGTACTCGACATATTTATATATCATACAACCCAAACCAATCTGGGTGGGCACCCTTTGATCCTCGTGAGACCGTGGTTGGCCATAGTTGATGCTTTCATCTATTGTAGGTTTAGTAATATGAAAATTACACATGGCACTAAAACCAAACAAATTACCCTATACCCCCCTACTAAACCAGGAACTGAACTTGAATGCACATAATGGCTTGACAAAGACAACAATGATGAATTTGTTGAACCTATTATTACTATTGCACAAGCCATGAGCCTTAAGGAAAATACTTACGAGAATCTAATTAATCATTGCATCACTAATCCAGATTTCTTGTAGTATTTTCGAGGGTAGTCATCATCTCACTTTCAAACTTCTATGGATTGTCTTCTTGAACAAAATTTTCTAGAGAATTTCACTGAAGAAGAGGAACTATCCTCTGCCTTTTCATGAGTATTTCTTGTACACTCAATTTCTAAATCCAATTATAAGATTGTTGAGATTTTACCTGAGAAAACATTAAACATCAATTCTACCTTAGAAAGTACACAGATAGGGAAATTAATCTAGATTTTAAGAAACTTTTCAAATACCTTTGCATGGGAATATACCGATATGAAAGGAATTCACCCAAACACTTGCATCCACCACATCTATGTTCAAAAATATTTCACTCATATTACACAGTCACAGAGAAGAATGAATTCGGCCTTGAGAGAGATAATGAAAGTCAAACTGCAGAAAATTTTGAACGTCGGTTTAATTTATCCCATCTTGGACAGTCAGTGGGTTTCGCCATTAGTGATCATTATTAAAAATAATGGGAAATGGCGGGTATACATGGACTATAAGGAATTAAACAATGCTACCCTAAAAGATCATTTCTCCTACCTTTTATTGACTAGGTTCTAGACACATTGGCTGGAAAGAATTATTTTTCTTTCCTGGATGGGTTCAACAGATATAACTAGATATGCATTGCTCCAAAAGACCAGAACAATACAATGTTTACATGTCCTTGGGGTACATACACTTACAAGGTACTACCCTTTGGTTTGTACATCGTACTACCACATTTTAACAAACAATACTTGGTTTTTTTATTATTATTATTACATGATTGTATGGAAATATATATGGATCACTTTACTGTGACAAGTGATTATTTTGATGAAGCTTCAAGTAATCTTGAATTTTTTTTGAGAAGATGTAGAGATACAAATCTTGCATTAAACTACGAGAAATGTTTTATGATAATGTATGGAGGAATCGTATTAGGTCACCATGTCTCGGTTGTAGGAATAAAGGTAGATCTAGCTAAAATAGAAGTAATTGTCAATATGCTACCTCCAACTAATCAAAGGGGATTCTAAGCTTCTGAGGTCATGCAGGCTATTATTGGCGGTTTGTAGAAAAATTTACAAAGATAGCCTTGCCCCTATTCAAATTTCTTACAAAATATATTGACTTCTATTGGAACAATGAATGTCGACATGCCTTTGATATGCTTAAGGAAAAACTCTCCTCAGCCCCAGTGTTGAGTTGACCAAATTGGAGCCTTCTATTCCATATCTCAACTAATGCATCATATTCAGCCATAGGATTTGTATTGGGTCAAAAGGAAAATTTCTTAACTTATGCTATTTATTTCATAAGCAAGAATTTGGCTCCAGTTGAATTAAATTACACCGTGACTGAAAAAGAGTTCCTTGCAATGGTTTATGCAATTAATAATTTTAGGCACTACATCACAGGGTATGAAGTCTTTATTCATACTAACCACTCTATCATTAAGTACTTAATGAGAAAACCTATTGCAAATGTAAGAATCGCGAGGTGGTTGTTGTTGTTGCAAGAATTTGACATAACCATTGTAGACCAGCTAGGCAAGGAAAATCAGGTAGAAGACTTCCTCTCTAGGATTGATAATAAAGGTGAGAATATTCTTGTTGATAAAAAAATTCTTGATGAAAAAATATTTTCTATATCTTCTAATTCAGCATGGTTCACAAACATAGCCGATTATCTTACTATAGGAAAATTGCCGCCTCATTTCTCACCCAAGGAAAAGAGAAGGATTGTTAAAATGAGTTCTCCATACTCTTGGATTAAAGGGGATCTCTTTTACATTGGTCCTAACATGATTATTCATAGATGTGTGAGAGAAGATGAGATGTTCAACATCCTCAAAGCATGCCATGATGAACCTTTTTGGGGGGAACTTTGTAGATAGAAGGACAACTTACAAGATCCTCCATTCCAGGTACTTTTGGCCTACTCTCTTTTGAGATGTCAAGAAGTATGTATGGCGATGTGACAATTGCCAAAGGATGGTTCGTCCAATTCAAGTAGATGAGATGCCACTTCAGCTACAATTCCTTATAGGACCCTTTGAAAAATGGGCCTTGGACTTCGTAGGGTTGATCAACACCCCATCCAAGGGTCGAAATTACATTTTAGTCTACATTGATTATGTTACAAAATGGGTGGAAGAAAATGTTTTATTCCAAGCAACAGAAAGAAAGATCAGTAGTGGATTTCATGTTTGAAGATATTATTACTCGTTTCGAGGTACCAAGAGAAACCATTACTGACCATGGAACTCAATTTACATATAAGTTGGTATAGGAAATTACTCAAAAGTGTCTCATTAAGGACAATAAATCTTCCCCATATCAACCACAGGCCAATGGGCAGGTGGATTCAAAAAATAAGGTTTTGGAAGGAATTCTCACAAAGGTAGTCCAACTACACATGAAGGATTGGGCATACAAACTTCCTGAAGCCTTATGGGCTTACAGGACAACATGGAGGAGTACTATTGGTTTTTACCCATAGGAGTTAGTGTATGGCAAACAGGTTTTTCTTCCCATAGAATTTTAGATCAAAACATTTTGACTGGAAACAGAATTGGAGATGGACCTGACTGAGGCACAGAAGGAAAGAGTTGTTCAACTCAATGATTCCGGTGAAATGTGTCAGGAAAATCTCCAACACATTGATTTCATCCTACATCAAAGGGAGAAATGGCATGATAGATTCATTAAGAAGAAATAGATCAAGGTAACTGACTGGGCATTGTTGTTCGACTCCATATTCAAGGACTTCAAGGGAAAATTTAACACTCGTTGGCTTGGCCACTATGAGATGGAAGCTATCTTCGACAATGGATCTGTTAAGATTCAAACTTTATATGATGAGAAGGTCTCCTTCTTTGTTAATTGACATAGGCTCAAGTTGTATCAAAAGAACAAATCTAAAGGGGAGTTAGTCAAGGATATCATGGAGCAAGCTGAATTGTAGATGGTATGTGAGGGGATTTCCCCAAAACCTTCCTCTTCTTAGTTCTCCCATTCTTAATAAAACAAAAATAAATAGTAAAAAATAGCAATAAAAAGTAAAGAGAAAATAATGCTTAGTTGTGAAAACCAAGAATTCTGGCACAACTGGGTCGGAACCTTACTTGAAAACCAAGCTTTTGGATGGTAAGGTTCCCAAAAAAAATTGTATCTTGTGATGGTTCATTTTATTAAATTCTTCAATAATTTTATAGTTCTCACATTGGATGATGAGGGATTCATTAAGGTCCTCCTTCCAACAATCTCATCCCATCGACTTCAACTATTTATCTAGGCTCAAACATTAGAGATTGTGACAATGCCTTGGAATTTGTATGCCTTAATGACAATTTGTCTTGTTGGAAACAGTGGGGATGCATTGATGCCCCCTGACTTCCAGATCCTACAAGTTACTCAACTTCAACACATCCATTTGTGCTTGACAGGATGTATTGGAGTACCTTGATTCTCATTGACAATATTGGTGAGCAATCTCGTATTGGTTAACGACATCCATTAATGGTCAGTAATCCAATGATTCCCTTCCATGTTCAACTTCAATAAATATATTCACATGAAAAGGAATGTACAAAAGTGGGTAAGGACGAAGATTTTGTAGCAGATCAGCCAAAGCAAGCATGCAACATCCAGTCTTCAAAATTTCTATAGCAGTGTTCTTGTTCTTGTTACAATAGCATTTTCATTTCCAAAGTTATTTGCATCGAGTGGTTCTAATTCTTACATCTGCTATATAATTTCTGGTGATTGATGAAGGACAGAAGATCTCCATTCTAGCACAGGAATAGTATGACACCATGAGTACACCATGGATTGCTACCAGAATTATATATAGATCTACATTTTCTGGTAAGCAGTACATGATACAAAGTCTGCTTCTATAATCCAGTCCAGAACAAACTCCTTGTTACGAGGAAAATATCTCTATGGCTAGGGTAAACCACAACAAACAAAAATGACTACAAAAATCAACTCTATCATCAAGTATACTATATAAACGAATATGATAGCAAGACAAGATAAAAATCCTACCTCGTTCGGACATTTGATGAAGTCCACCATTGAGCACTTGACCCAAAGCAATATACCTGCAACTAGTCCTCAACAACCAAGCAAAGCAAGCATATGGTGATAATAAATGATGTTAGCACATTCAATAGCATAATCCATTAACATACATAACAAATACTCCCATGGAATAATAATTCAAATGTTTCCAAGATATCAATTGGATGGGAAAAGAGTATTTCTATTAATATATGATCAGCAGAAGTGAAAATGTTACAGACTTCCGTGTCGCCACAGTTCAGACCGAGAAAACAAGTTCCTTCTAGTTGGGCCTCCACCAAAGGCAAGCTCCTAAAAGAGAGACAATGAAGTTCTCAATCAATAAGGGAAGAGCTTGGGGGCTGAATAATGTGTTCTGACTTAAAGGACAAAGGGATGTAGACTCAATATGAAGTGAATAATTTCTCCAGAGTAACTTTGCTCTCAAAGTTGAATTCTTTCTCCTCTTTTCCATAGCTCAGAATTGGCCCATTTATAGCCTTCAAATGGAACTGAAGGGCCGAGTCAAAACGTTTCCAGTATATGGAAGGCCAAGGATCATTGATCTCCTGTTGTGACATGGAAACCCGACACCATTTTTCATTTTTGGGCACAAATCTCGATGTACACGGGTTGTAGTGGTGTAGCCTACGTATATGCATGTTGTATAGTAGGCAAGGTGCGTACATGTGGAAAAAAATGTAGTTTTAGCTCTGGGATTTGCAAAAAGGGATTAAAAATATGCATAGGGAAATGGAACAAGGCCTTCTGTGCAAGATTGCATAGAGTGAGGAAAATATTGCTATAATAGATGCCCCCCTATGTGTGAGGTTAGAGGAGTATCTGTGATGGCAAAAATACATTATAAAAACCCAGAAGTGGAGTGATGGGAAACCAGCTGGAAGAACTAGTTGCTCATTACATTATACACCGACTTTGCATACATGGTTGCCAATTGAATTACACTATAGATCCATGTGAAAATATACCAAACAATTGTCTGTGGCCATGAATAGGCAAATACAAATGTGGTTACATGCCAAAGGCTCTCATAGTCATGAACAAGGTCCAGTAGAACCAGTCTCAAAATAAATCTGAAGATATATGTATACAATGAAGTACAATCTAATCTCCCATGATCATTGAAGTCATAATGGTACCGGTCCAATGAAAAGAAAGCAACAGCTCAGGAAAGCTGTGGCCACATACTAATGTCTTCAATTCTTCTACACAATCCGTCAAAGGTGCAAGTCTACATTATGTTAATAAAGGAGTTGAGGTCGAACACAATGAGACATCGTTTGATTACTGGTCATTGAGGTATAACGTTAACAAACACGAGACAACCTACCGATAATGAAAGTAGGTATCAAGGCATCGAGTACATTCTTAAAAGTGTGAATAAAGGATTTGGGGTTGAACACTTGAAGAATCCATCAATCAGGATACATGGATGTATTCCCAACTGTCAATGGAAAGAGAACCTGCCACTAATGACTACAAGACTCAAGGTAGTCATAAGACTCTAGGTCTCGTTTCCAGAATAGATGAGTTGAAGTTGATGGAAGGAGACCTGTTGAAAGGAGAGCATTAAGGCATCTCTCATCATTCAGCATGAGGTACAAAGCAGCAGCTTCATGATTTGGAGGAAATCGGACGAAGAACATGTCCACGAACCAACAACCCTGTGCGTATTTCGCATGTTCCAAGTGAAACCGGTACACAAAAAATACCCTCTGAATAGCAGCCAATGAGGAAAAATGCTGAAAAAGGTGAAGAAACCACCAATAAGGCTAATGGCATACAAGACACTACATGAATCCCAATGTGTGAATATATGTCTTGTCGTCGAACACAAGGGAAACCACCCAGTCAATGACCAATGATGAAATGTCGACTGTTGGGTTCAAGGTTACCTATGAATGATGAAAGTAGGACCAGGGTGCATTATAGGACTACAGTATCATGTGATTCTAAGATAGAATAAGGGTATGGCCGACATGCAAAGTCGAGAGTTCTGAGAAATGGCTGACACAAGTTCATAGACTTCCTTTGAACAAGAGCATGAGATATATGGAAGACTCTGACAGCATAGACTCAACGATGAAACCATGAGATGCAGAAGGCATCAATGAAATTCTCCATAGGGACTGGAAGAGTAACCAGTCGGTAGAGAAGACTCTCTGTAATGAGATCAGCTTCCTAAGGCCATGCTAAACCCAAAATTATGATGACAAATGGACTCAATAACTTTGTGCTTTGTTCAAAAGAAACACGACTGCTGCCAATATAAGATAATACTCCCTTCCCATCCGTCTTTTTTTGTTTTTTCATAGACAACTGAATGTTATGATACAGAGGAGGAAATGAGTGTTGCAAGTAATCAAAACTATTTCCAGCAGTGGAACATACCTATGCTCAATGCAAGGAGATGCATGCAGGAAAGGGACACTCAGGGGAATGTTCCCTCCTAGGTATAGGGTGTCAAATTGCGAAGGATATAAAAAAGGCTCTGCTTGGTTGAGGATGAAAAACTTCTGAGGCAAACGGTTTATAACGCAAAGTGAGAACTAGTTATAGCCTCAATACTACAAGCAAGGGCATGAGATGAAATCACAACTTAATGCTGAAAAATGTCCTTTTTCATGATCTTTAGTCTACTTGGTCTGAAAAAGGTGTAAATTTGAACCCAATAAACGTCCTTTTAAGTCCAATTTATGAGTGTGAAAGAGACAAGTTCACTTGGCAATCCTTTCACTTTTTGAAAACAAGTTGGAAAAGAGCTTAACTAAGACTCACGACCTTTCAAGTCCAATTTAATGAGTGTGAAAAGGAAAAATCACTCAGCAATCTTTTTGCTTTTTTAGATGAGTCGGAAAAGAGATTAAATCAGACTCGCTTGGGAGATCCTAGGCGGCAAGTTACGTGGGAGGACAAGGATCCTGTGCTAGACTTCTGTGGAATGTCAGTATCTTACGAATAGCTGACATGAGCTTGGGAAAACCTAAATTTCTCCAAGTCAAGGAGGATAAAGTGTTGGTGGAGGTTATCGTCTCTGTGATATATCAGATAATGTCTCTTACTAGAAAAGGCATAGGAGGGGGCATTGGGTACCCCACAAGCCCATCCCAATCAAAGGGAACTTCCTCGGGACTTGGAGGGAGAGTACTCAGGGAGAGCAAAACTCTCTCGTGTTCTCTCGTGTTCATAAGGAGATTTATCAGGAATGCTAACAATATGGTTGAAGGATGCATCACCCTCCAAAAGGAGAGTTCGACTGATCAGATATTGCACCGGTAGGACCACTTCTTCAATTCTAGGTTGAAGAGGATGCAGGATAATAGGGATAGGGGACACATCACCCTCAACAATGGGGGTATGGTCAAGAGAGGATTGCATTGGCATTACTACCATGTCAATCAAAGGAGAAACAGGGTGTGGGGAAACCACAAAAACTTCAGAACCCAAAGGGCCCTTAGGTGAGAGCCACGCTTCTAGTATCCTGGTAGTAGATGGACATAAACGAGTAAGGTGATCTCCTTTGCAAGTCCTGCAAAGGAATTTAGGCTTACGTTTGAGACGTCTAAGCTTCTCGATGCCCCCAACATCATTCACAACGGTTGGTGACATGCTCTTGTCATGACTGGCAGAGGCGAGAGAGTCGTCTCCTACATGATGAATAGATGTTGGAGATGTGACATTGATATGACTCGTGGTGATTAGAGTGATGCCCCCAACATGACTAGCAGTGGTTGGGTGCAGGTTGTCAAAATGACTTGCAAAGGTCGTCGACCCATATCCAACATGACTGGAAGAGGTTGGTAATGGAGCTCCAGTATGACTGGCAATGACTGGACTAGCGGTGGGTTGTGGCATTTGATACCAAGGTGTTGGTTGTGGAGCATGATTATCTTCCTGATTCATAGGTCCTTGATTTCAACCGTTTTTATACCCCATGAAGTATTTACACCCCAGA
>ML792217.1:36362-78107 GCA_009831015.1 Picea engelmannii | reverse complement strand
TATTATTTATTGTTGACTGATTCTGGTGAACCAGAATGTTATGAAGAGGCAATGCAGGTAGACACCAAAAAGAAGTGGGAGCAAGGCATGAAAGAGGAAATGGATTCCTTGGAAAATAATCAAACTTGGGACTTGGTTCAGTTTCCTGCAGGAAAAAGAGCATTGCAAAATAAATGGGTTTACAAGTTGAAGGAAGAAGAAGGAGGAGAAAAGCGGTACAAGGCTAGACTTGTTGTAAAGGGGTTTGCACAAAATAAAGGTATAGATTTTGATGAAATATTTTCTCTTATTGTTAAAATGACTTCAATTAGGACTATTTTAAGTCTTGTGGCAGTAGAAGATTTGCATCTTGAACAGTTATATGTAAAAACAGCTTTTCTCCATGGGGACTTGGAGGAAGAGATTTATATGCAGCAGCCATAGGGGTATGAGGTCAAAGGGAAGGAGAATTTGGTATGCAGGTTGAAGAAGATCTTGTATGGCCTAAAGCAAGCTCCAAGGTAGTGGTATTTGAAGTTTGATAGGTTTATGACAGAACAAGGTTATAGTAGATGTCATTCTGATCACTGTGATTATTTTAAAAAGCTAGAAAATGGAAGCTTTATTATCTTGTTATTGTATGTAGATGACATGCTTGTTGCAGGGACTAATATGCAGGATATAAATATGATCAAGAAGAAATTAGCCAATTCATTTGCGATGAAGGATTTGGGTGCTGCAAAGAAAATCCTTGGCATGAGAATAACAAGAGATAGGAAAAATCACAAACTGACACTGTCTCAGAGTGAGTACACAGAAAAGGTGTTGGAGAGCTTTAGAATGCAGAATGAAAAACCAGTTAGTACACATTTGGCTATCCATTTCAAATTAACTAAGGAAATGTGTCCCAAGACACAGGAAGAGATAGAATACATGTCTAGGGTCCCTTATTCATCAGCAGTTGGCAGCTTGATGTATGCAATGGTTTGCACAAGACCAGATATTGCACATGCAGTGGGAGTTGTGAGCAGGTATATGAACAATCCAGGTAAAGAACATTGGGAAGCAGTAAAGTGGATTCTCAGGTATTTGAGAGGTACTACTACACATGCATTATGTTTTGGAGGTTCGGACACTTTTCTACAGGGATATGTTGATTCAGATATGGCAGGTGATAAAGACAGTAGGAGGAGCACCACAGGTTATGTTTTTACTATAGGTGGAACAACAGTAAGTTGGATTTCGAAACTGCAAAAGGTTGTTGCACTTTCAACAACAGAGGTGGAGTATGTATCTACTACAGAGGCTAGTAAAGAGATGATTTGGTTACAAAGGTTTATGGAGGAATTGGGAAAGAAGAAGGAGAATAGTCGGTTGTACTGTGACAGTCAGAGTGCCATTCACCTTGCAAAGAACTCATCCTTCCATTCGAAGACTAAGCATATACAGTTGAGGTACCATTTCATATGATCCGCCTTGGAAGATGGACAATTGAAGCTGGAAAAGATACACACTAGCCAGAATCCTGTAGACATGTTAACAAAGGGAGTAACCAGGGAGAAACTGGGTTCCTGCTTAGTTTCAATTGGTCTTCAAGAATGAAGATGAAAATGAGAAATTTTCTAGGTCCAAGAAGGTTCATAGTCCAGCATATACAGTAGCGGTGGAGTTGTTGAGATCGATATCCAAGTGGGAGATTGTTGGTTGTGGAGCCTGATTATCTTCCTGATTCAGAGGTCCTTGATTTCAGCTGTGTTTATACCCCATGAATTATTTACACCCCAGAAGTATATACACTCTTCCACGCGGGGGAGTGCAGAGGGGGGGTACCCCCTCTGCGGGGTCCAGGGGGGCTATCCCCCCGCTAGGGGGTCTGGGGGAAAGCGGGCCCCTAGTGGGGGTTCAGGGGCAAAGCCCCCGAAGCAAAAATTGTCTTGTAAAAGTATATTGTATTTTCATTGTAAATCTGGACCGTTCATTATAAGGTCGCAGATCTAACGGTAGAGATTATGTTAGGGTTTTTTGCCCTGGAAGGCAACCCTCTTTTATGAGGGAAATGTATCGCAACTATGGTTGATGGTGAATATTGTATTCTGAGAGAGTAGACTGTGAGAGAAAGAAGAGAAAGTTACAGCGAGTTTTGTTGTAGATTGTATCCCTTCATTTGTTGGATAATAATAAAGGAAGGACCTGGTAATTTCTCTGGTGGACGTAGCCCACACTGGGTGAACCACGTAAATCTGTGTCTCTCTTGTATTGTGTGTCTTCTGTGTTTTGTTTCTGCATTTGTTTTATTTTATTGCTCCGCAATCCTGTTTTTCTAACACAAGGTCTAGGGAAAGATTGGCTTTGAAACATTGCAGTCCAAGAAGGGTCCTAGTTTATCCCCTGTCCCTATCCGGAAAGGTAGTATCCTCCGCCTAACTGATCCAAATAGGTTTGTACGAGCATCATCACTAAAGTCTGTGAAGAGACGGAAGTATAATAAGGATTATTCAAGTGAGTATATATGTTGCCCATTGGTGAAGGGGTTCCGTGAAGAGGGTAGCCCGAACCGTAAAACTGATTCTCCCTGTATGAAAGACCTGGGAAGATATGTGGACCTGCAATGGGAAAAGTGTTCGAGGGAACCAGCATGGAAGACGAAGGATACACGGATGGGGTGTAATGAGTAGAATAAGCACCCATTTGATTAGTGGCTCTCGAAAGAGCATAGGTAGGACTGGATCTGTAAGAGGGGAGGTTCCAACCTCCCACAGTGAGAGTTGGTTGAGGGACATGACTCATATCAAATGAATATGTAGGCAGCGGGGCCATGGTGCCTCCAGATCCAATGCTACAATTCATATAAGTGGGCCAAGGAGAGGACGGAAAGGGTGAAGGTACATATGGCATATAAACAAGAAAATGATTAGATACCCAAGGCATGGACTGAGTGTCATAGTTCTGCATACCATTATGAAAAGTGGATGGACTCATTCCCATGAAATGAGTTAACATCATGGGGGGGTAGCGGTAAATGAAAGAGCCAAAGGAACTCCACTATCCATGATAATGACAACTCAAAGCACGATATAAAATCTCTAAGGTCTACTAATAATCAAAGAGCACACCAAAAATCAAACAACCAAAATGCACACAAACGCGGTAAAGTGGTTGAAAGGGGCCTCCCTCCCTAAAGAAGGTATGTATCACCCAAGAGAGGCCTGAGACTCCCTGCTAAAGATTGGAGGTAACAAAATCATTCATAAGGGCCCTCATGGGCTTAACAACCAATCGGTCAGATCCCCCTGGAGAGGTAATCCTCCATAAAGGTTGTGTGTTGTCCAACCCTTATCTAACCCAGGGTGCTTGCAGAATAACCCCTGCAAGTAACCTATGTGGCCCCTAAGTCAAGAAACTAAGAAACCAATGTATAATCGATGCACATGCACGTTGTCGTAAGTCAGGTCCACCGTATGGGCAAGATAGCAAAGCCCAAAACCTTGAAAGTACCGCCTCTCATGGAGGTAAGGTTAGTAGCAAGATCCCTAGATACGAATAGATCCCCAAAAATATCTCTAACGTTAAGAAGATATTGGGGGGATATCCCTTAAACCAACCTCGCATGACCTCGTCATTAACTCCGGTGTAAGCAGAGCCTCCTGATATTACCAATTATACAATGGATTTCTCTACTCCCTTTGTCAGACACATGTTGATTTAATAGCTTTGGAGAAGTTTACTCACAAAATCCTATTCCAAGGCACCAAATCCTAAGCTAGTTTGTGCACCCTAGAAAATAAAATCAGGACTAATCAATTTTAAATTATAGCGTTAATTTTAATGGTCGTGCTTACTCAAAAAGGTATGGTAGTGAAACTCATGATGTTATGACTCGGCAAGTAAAGTAAATATGAATACAATGCAAAGTCCTAACTTCAATTTTCAATGAATGATATGCTTCTTAAAACAATGCAATTTCCATTTTCAACTCTACAATTATGAAGTAAAAAATGCAATCTTTCTTTACGTGCATTGAGCTAATGACAAAGACTTAAAAGATCAAAATGCCAAGCAATGTAAAATGCCTAATATTTTTATATTTTCAATATAAGAAAAATGAAAATGCATGGACTAAACAACAGCTTGATATATAAAAATTCTAATGTGTATAGAAAGAGACAACTGAAGTAGGATACCAAGAAGCAAGACACTCAGCCTAATGTACAAGGAAAATCAAAATGAAAAGGTGATGAGAAAGACTCTGCCAAAAAATTCAACCAAAGACAGGTTTCCTATCATCCCACGGACACCTAACAGTCACTACAGAGACCCAAGAAGACTCAAAAATCATCAAAACTTACCCAACAACCACCAAACCCAGCCAAATAGAAAAAGAGGTTGATGTACGCGACTATTCAAGGAAACAACACATATGTATGCAACCTGTAGAAGGACAACATGCATATATACGTGATTGTCAAGCAAAAAGCCGCGCATATGTTTCAAATGCAAAGCTAGGCAAGGGAGAAGGCTAAAAAACTCAGACCCAGAGTGAACAGAGTCTATCAAGCAATGATACGACAAGAAATGCAATAGGAACGGGAGCAATCTAAGGAGAAAAACACTCAAAACCCTAAGAAAGAATATTCATCCCCAGTATGGTTTCCAATTCTGTTATGAGGAAAATCTCTCTATGGCTAGGGTAAACCACAACAGATGGAAATGAATGCAGAAATCAACTCTATGCTCAAGTATACTATATAAATGAAAATGCTAGCAAGACAAGATAAAAGTCCTACCTCATCCTCACGTTCGATGAAGTCTCAAAGAAATATACCTGCAACTAGTCCTCAACAACCAAGCAAAGAAAGCATATGGTGATAATATATGATGTTAGCACATTCAATAGCATAATCCATTAATATACATAACAAATATGCCCATAGAATAATAATTCAAATATTTGCAAGATATCAATTGGATGGGAAAAGAGTATTTCTATTAATATATGATCAGCATAAGTGAAAATGTTACAAACTTTCGTGTCACCACAATTCAGAACTGAGAAACTAAGTTCCTTCCAGTTGTGCCTCTACCACTTCAATCCTCCACCAAAAGCAAGCTCATAAAAGAGAGACAATGAAGTTCTCGATAAATAAGGGAAGAGCATGGGGGTTGGACACTGTGGTTAGACTTAAAGGAAAAAGGGATGTAGGCTCAATATTAAGTGAATAATTTCTCCATAGTAACTCTGCTCTCAAAGTTGAATTATTTCTCCTCCTTTCCATAGCTCGAAAATGGCCCATTTATAGCCTTCAAATGGAACTAAAGGGTTGATTCGGAACGTTTCCAGTATATGGAAGGCTAAGGATCATTGATCTCCTTTCGTGACATGGAAACCCAACACCATTTTTCATTTTTGGGGACAAATCTTGATGTACACGGGTTGTAGTGGTGAAGCCTACGTATACGCATGTTGTATAGTAGGAAAGGTGTGTACATATGGGAAAAAATGTATTTTTAGCTCTGGGATTTGCAAAAAGGGATGAAAGATCTAAATAGGGAAATGGAGCAAGGCCCTCTGTGCAAGATTGCATAGAGTGAGGCAAATCTTGCTATAACACTCCTTGCACTAGAATGTATAACTCATAACTTTTATAAAAGGTATGGTTCAACAGATCTAATTAAATCAAATGGTAAGGTAATTTCAGATAATCAAAGCTTGGGTAAGTTATTAAAGGTTTATTTTTTTCATTAAATTTGGAAATTTTTAATACAATGAAAACCTTTGAATCTAATTGTGCCAACTGTGAACCTATCCTTGAACTATAGCACATGCAACAAATTGGCCACCTTTCCATTACTCTATTTGTCATCATTTCATAATCCTCCACCATCGGATGCACGAATTGCCATCATTTCAAAACTTTCTACGCCGATCATTACTCTACAAGAACTATTAAATCGGATAATGTCGATTAAATTGTTATGATCACGATTTCCCATCAACTTTCATTTCGACCTTATCACCATTGTATAATGAAATTCTCTCTTATTGTAGAGAGAGTCAAATACCATCAACAAACCCTACATCTCTTGGTATGAGAAAGGATGAAGAGAAAACTTAGAATTGAACTAGACGGGTTCGAGCTATTATAAGCCTATCCAAAATGTAGGAAGAGAATAGAGAAGGTAGTTTGTCTACATTTATTCCTAAAGTACAGCGGGCACAACTCAAAAGTTACCAGTGCATTCACATTAGGGTTTGATAGAAACAAGGAAATCACTGGGGATTTTAAGCTCATGGTCTCAGAAGACTCTATTGAACAGGAAACATAGCTCCCTCAAGATGGTGAACGTTGGTTCAAGAGGAGGATAGATAAATCGAGTTATTCCCTATTTCTAAAGACAAAGTAGTCTAAGGGGACAGTGTGATGTCTGCTGAAAAGGAGGTATTGGAACTTGTTGGTAGGGATACCATATGCATAAGTATATTACTTGTGAGGGTCACTTTAGTCCGACCTTCCTTTATCATATTAGAATCCTACTACACTTTAACTGAAAAATCCTTCACTTGCCCTACTTTTTATGGAAAATGTTGACCAAGATGGCAGCCACGACACAAAATTCTACACCAGAACAATGGTGCGAAACCTGCATCATTACAACCTTCTCAAGCTATTAGTTTTGGAGGAGCTTCGAACAAAAAATGACACCAAGGAGGATTTCATAGGCCAAAACTAGTTTTGGGAAGCTCAAAGAGCAGAGATAGAACCTGAGCCTAAGGGAACAATGACAGAATGTGAAGAGGTTGGAGAGAAGCTTGAACAGGATCAAGGGAAGTTTGAGGAGGCTGAAAAAGAATGTGAAGAAGCTGAGGAACCTGAAGAGGAACCTGAGGAAGAAAAAAGGGAATCGGGTAATAAAAAAGTTGACCCTAAGTTCAAGGAAGAGGATGAACACTTCCAGGTTATCTCAAGCCTAAGAAGCCTAAAGCATGGAGAAACAAGGGAGTTTTGGTGACATCTACTCCACCAAGGATGACAAGGAGTCGGGCCACCAGACTCGTTGGAGAATCAAATCAACCTCAAAGAACAACAGAGAAAGAGGTAATACTCGAGACGCCTCCCAAGAAAAAACGTTCAAAGACTCTTGGTGAAACAATAATTGTGTGTGAATAGTCTATACAGCATATTGAACTGCATGGTGAGCCCAAAATCATGAAAATTGTTGAGTAAATCCAATCAGGTAGTGTAGCCACCAATGAAATCCTGGGAGAAAAGTTGGTGGATGAATTGATTGGTGTTGACAACTCAACAGGAAAAGACAAGAGGGTTGGTAGATCAAAGAGAAAAATCAAGGAGATGACATTTGAAGATGACTTCATTAGAAACCAAAATATATTGTTGAAAGATTATAGTGTCGGGTTCCAAGAAGAAATTTCCTAGTTGAAAAAGGAAAACAAGAGTTCACTAAGGAAGGATCGACGATGGTATAGACAGACCAAGAAACTTCGTATGTTGAATCAAAGCCTCAAAACCAGAATTGAAGGATTGTAGCTAGGGACGTCTGAACTCAATGTATCTGCTCATGTGGTCATCCAGGCCCAATACAAGACTTATTAAAATATCAACAATTTTGGGAATCGTTTTTGAAGGGAAACTGAAGGTCCAATTTTGCATGAGGATATGTAACTCCTCGGGCATGGGGTGATGTAGGGCCCTTGTTTTGATGTGTTTTGGAAAAGTCTACAGGACTTTGTCTTAACTATTTACCTTTCCATTTTCCATCATACTACCCTATAATGACATATATTTTACCATTTTTCCATCAAAATGCATTTTTGGTTATCTTAGCCTAAGTATTTCATTTTTCCTTGTTTAATGAATGAAATATGTTTAATTTCTCAAGATAATGAAATTACTAGAACATTGTTGTAGTATGTTGAATAGGTCATGTAGTTTCCTCGATGGTTGAGATATTTTCCACTCGTTCCAACCAATTCATGGATATGGGTTCTTTAGAGAATCGCATACACATGGGCATCCACTATCCAATTTAGTTGACATTATAATAGTTGAAGTGTTATTACTGGTCAATACTCTAATCAATTTATGTAGCACATACAAGTTTGTTATGATTCCAAGGCTTCAGTCATGAAATCGTAACAGATTGACATATTATGAAATTTTGTTGATTCAATTAGTTTGTCTGAAGTTAATGTTGTAGTGTCCCGACTATCCTTAGTAGATATGGGATTGGAAGTTCAAGAACTGTTAGTTTTTCGTAATTTGTAATCATTGTATAAATATCAAAGGGAGTCTTGCCAAAACATATGGATTGATAGACTAATAATAGAATTAATAGGAAGCAGATCGCACTCTCTTCGACATCTATGTACTATGTTAATTCTCGAATATAAAGACTAGTTCATGTGCATTTATCTGTTGCATTCATGAGCTTGTAAGTGTTAGCAGACATACTTTTGAGAGAAGGAAGGCCCCCCTTCATCTCAAAAGTAGCACCCTAGTTTCTTTTTTTATTTACTTGCATTAGCATTAATTGTAATTTCATTGTTGATAATAATTTGTTAACTTCTAGCCCGCACGGGTGTAGACGGATTGGCAAGTGCCGTGTAAATGGAAGGAAATTTGTAAAATGAACTCTCATGTTCGATTCTCACCCAGATTTACTCGTGCGCCATTCTTGTGGGCTGGGTGGTTGCACCTGGGGTTATAGTGGTAGCCGATGGGGATCGACCCCGTGTCACGTGAGTACGAGAACTGCGAGTTCCCGATTCCCCCAGTAAAAAAAAATGAATAAATAAATAAAAATTTGTTAACTTCTATTCTTGTAGATAGTTCAATGGAATTTTGTAGTGAGATCAGTTAATTAATGTTACAATTTTATTTCATGCTTGTAGTTCAGTTGATGCTTGTGAGAACAAGAGTTCATGCTTGATTGTTTGACAATTAAATCGATGATTCTCTAGATAATAATTTTCAAGAGCTGCAGATTGATGCAATCGATGATTGTCATTCTTTACTGATCAAGAACTGCCCATGATAAATACCTTGATCACATGTATTAGATTTTGATTTTGTTGTTTTTGTTTGAAGTTAATGGTTGTCAATATGACTAACAGAGTGGATCCAACGGAGTACTGTTCGGTATAAAAATCTATAGCCAACCTTAATTTATATCAAATCAGTAGGACACGTAAGTGTTGGAAGTGACCAAAGCATGAAGACAATGATAGTTGAAAATCAAATTTTCAATAAGAAAGTTTTGGATAGTTGAATAGATAAGAGATGAAGTTTAGGTACATACTCTTATCTTATCAAAAGTTGGTGCAACCCTCCAAGATCTCCAAAACCCTAGCTAGGGAAAACCAAGAAAAAACTTAGCTCCACCAAAGATACTCCAATGAGCTATAATCACCACTAGCAAGTCCTCTTTGGCCTTATTCAAGGCATATCCTCTTCCCTTCCTTCTCAATTGACACAACTTAGGGTTTATCACCAAACGCTAAATCGAGTGACTCATTGGATGTAAAACCCTAACCCTAGACTTTAAGAGTGATCTAAGAAACCTTATCACCATGAGACAAAGAGAGATAAAGTACAAAAAATATTGAACACAAGAGAGAGAGAGAGAGAAAGAGAGACTAGCACTCCTCCTCTGATATATCCAACCTAGGCGTAAAGAATAAAAATTATAAGTGCATGATCAATTATGATAATGAATCTCTCCTTCCTCTATTTATATGAGAGGTGGGGAGGTCTACAATGACAAGAGGAACTTGTCCAATACAACCAACCTACAAGACACAAGTATGTCGACACATGTGAACCACTCTACTTCAAGTAATACCTATCAACCTCAAAGGTGATAGTGATGAACAAGCAAGGCTCCAATGCATGAGTGCTACTCCCCAAGGTCCAATGTTTTTCCTCCAAGGCTCCAAGGCTCCAAAGCTCAAATGCATCTCCAAGGTCATTTTCCTCCTTAAGGACCACCACACCTACACTTTCACTCCCTCAACCTAATCAGCTTTAAGTTAAGTGTAAGCATCCATGCGAGCAACCTATGTTATCTAGGGCTCAAGAACCTCCTTAAGAATGATCAATGCTCCTCCTCTAGTGCTCTCTAATGCTCCAAGGAAGAATGGTGTACAAGCATCCATACAAGGCTTAGCAACTTAAGAGTAAGTTACCTCCTATGTTTAAGTCTATCACAAAACACTAAGGGTCAACCATACACCATGCACATGATATAAACATTTTTAGAGTAAACGATACACACACACTCCCCAAGGGTTATCTCAATCAATCAGGACCATACACTAAAGGCATGTTTCCAATGGGGAGGTCATATGTTCCAATATAATCGAATTCCACATGGATACCAATTGTAAGGTTGTCAACTAATTTGCCTTCCATCCAAAATTTCCAGGGAAGAAGAAGCAATTCTCCACAAGGTAACAAGTACTAGCCTTCAGACTGTTAGAGCCTTCAATTTATATATATATATACACATATCCCAAGGATATAGCTCAATTAATTATTGCCAATGTTATTGGGCATTTCATCAGTTCCATGTCAACATGTACCCAATTCGAATCCCCCTCAATGAAGTGCACTAGTCTATGATAATGGATTTACTAGGGATGTCATCCATGATTATGAGTAAGCATCCCCTGGGTTTCCTTACGAGGTGTATGTATGTATTTGTATGTACATGTGTGTGTGTGTGTGTGTGTGTGTGTGTCCCCAATTGTTCACTCAATTGATTGAACCATTCTCCTAAGGCAAGTTTCCAACAATTATACCATAGGCCACAAGTTCAAATATGGTCAAGTCCCTCGGGGTTACCAATCACTATTGTAGCCAATGAATTTGTTTCCCTTCATTTGTATATTTGGAGGAAGAGTATGGGATCTCGCATGGTTTTTCTTGAAAAATGAAAATAAAATACACATGCACTTATATATATAAGTCAGTTAGGTCTAGCGTGAGTGGTTGTGGGATGGAGTGATATCCTCCCCACCATGATTCTATTCCCAAAAGTGACATGTTGATCTCATAATGAGTATATTTTTATAATTTCTTTGAGCCCAATTGTTGACTTGGCCTTGTGGCTTGAATAATCTAGGGTTTACCTTAGGTACCATCCTCAAAATTAAGAGAAGTGCATGAGGGTTTTCCTCGAGAAATGCAACCTGGAAAGAAAAAATAATATGTGTGTGTGTGTGTGTGTATCACACAGATAGACATAAACTCATTAAAAATAGGGTCATGTTTGGTTTTACCTAAGGTTTATTAAGCAATGACAACATTGGTTGCAATAAAATTAACTGCCTAAAGGTTAAGCATCATCGACGTGAAGGTCAAATAAACATCAATGGTGAGGATATAATAACAACCATACTTGGCCATCCACCATTGATCTGTAAATGGTAGGCTTATGGACCATCCATCTCATCAACTGTTAATTTTTATGCACCTAGCACCTGACACTTAACTCGAAATAAAATCACTTTATTTATTAAATGCACAACTAGGTTTTAACCAAACATTAGAGAAAGTATAAAAACAAAATCCATACACATTGCACAAGATATTTGGGTAAACACCACTGGAAAAAACCCAGAGGAAAAACCAAATATGAGTTTGATTGTATTTTATAAATCTTGGGCTCCCATCCTGGGATAATGATGCAACAGAGGAATACAATGCAACAATAACCTAGCCCACCTGGTTGTTATCTCCCTTATTGCCCATTTTCACCCTTCCTTATCCCTACCCATTCACACTTGGATGAACTACTCTTCACCCACTCAATGAGATCTCCTCATCGTCCACTCAGTGTGTCTCATCCTCTCACTTAGGCTGCCTTTTATAACATTGAGTTAACCCTAAGTTCAAAACCCTAGATCTCCTAAAGTGATCAACGACTAAGATCCAATCTCAATTTACATTAGATCAAATGGATATGATCAACTCACTTAAGTTATTAATGCCAAAAACTTAGGAATTTAACTTAATTAATCTCATATTAATCTAAAAGGTCATTCACTTTAATTATTAACTCATAAAATGGATTTCCTAAGGTTTTGAGAGGTTACAGGAATGACTTCCACATGCTAGACACCGAGCCTCTGTTGAAGTACCTGTCTAATGCTAAATACATCAACACTCCCTCTTTGTAAGGAAGGTACTTCTACCACTTGGAGGTGGCTCTATCTTCACTATCAGATTTGCTAGCATAACTGCTCTCTAGTCCTATCGACTGCCCGCTCCCTCTGACACGAAAGTTATCCCTGCCATCTTGCATAGACCCTGCTTTGAAGACTTCCCTCTGATCATGCTCCTAGAAGTCTCCTACTCTTGAGCATCCTGTATCGTCATCTCGTGCCATAACTCCTTCTTGACAGACTTTGAAGGATGCTCCTTCCCACATAAACCTGAAGGTTGACTCCCTTTGGGTTGCTCAACTTTTAGAGCTACCTACTCCTTGTCCTCTATCACTCTGTTGCTTTCCATAGCTCACATAATCTATCCCTTTAGCCTATACAAGTGCCTCTCTCTAACTTTGAGAATATTTGTTTTGTTTGAAGTAGATCTTTCGAGCTTGATCAACACATGTCCATCCTGTAACTCTATGATGAATCCCTTCTTCTCAATTGTTGATACTGAGAGCAGACTCCTCCTGAGTTATGACACCCATAACACATTTGTCATTATCAACACACCTCCTAAATCCATCTAGAATGGCACTATTCCAGATCCCTTTATTTCATGCTTGGTCCCCATACCAAGTTCCACATGCATATCTGAGTTAGACTCTATGAAGCTCTCGAGAAACTCTTGTGCTCTTGTCATGTGACATGTGGCTCCACTATCTATTAGTCATTCACCATTTGATATGGTTCCCAAGGAAGTCTAGGAAATAAGTAATAACTTTGTATGTTCAAACTTCTTGGCAAAATCATCTGCTTGAGCCTTTTCCCATGTAGCTACCTCTGTTTGTGCCTCGTTTCCACCCTTCTTCTTGTTTGGACATTGACCTGCATAGTGCCCAAACTTGTGACATGCATAGCACTTGAATTTTCTCATGTCCTTCTTCTTGTCATCTTGAGAGGCATACTCTCCATTGGAAACTTCTTGAACTTTCCCTTCTTTGCACGGCTGACAAGAGCAACATTCTCATCATCATTCTTGTACCAACCTCCATTTAGATATTCATCTTGAAGTTATTCTAGAACAAGGTCATCCCATAGCCTAGACTAATCAAGGAGATTCTCACGTGCCATGATCCCTTTGATGAACGATGTCCACTCCTTCCTAAATCCTTTAAGTTTTTTCCTCACCAGCTCTGAATCATCCACTATATCCCCTATTGCTACGAGTTCATCTCGAACCTGTCGGATCTGAGTGAGATAAGTTGTCACCATGTATGATACTATCATATTTATGTTCATGAGCTTCTCTCTCAGCACCATCTTGTGATTCTCTTTATTTCTCTTAAACAGACACTTCAGAGCCTCCCACATGTCCCTCACAATTGTCTTTCTAGATAAATGAGGGATCAAATGATCCTTCACTCTATCTAGATTATTTCTTCTACCTTTAATGTCCTTTAACTCATAGATGATCAGATCTTTTGGATCCATTGGTGGGGTGAAAATGGAGTTGGAAAACTCCCAAATATCGTTTTCCATCAACACCAACATGATCCTCTCCTTCCAATGATTATAGTTGGACACCCTATCCAAGTTGTTTTCAAATTGCAAATCAGATGTGACAATCTCTGTAATTTGTTGAAAAAATCAAAATTTTATACCCGGACCTATTATTTGGTCCTGCTGCCCGCAACCTTGTGCTATTGCCTGAGTCCTCTCTAGGTGTTTCCTAACTTACCTTCTCATTGCCCGGGGCTACCTTGATTTCTTTCCCACTGCCCAGGGCTACTCAAAAATCTTCCCTAGCCCTTCTAACAACTTCTTACAACCTTTGTTGGGTGACTGAGTTGGCTGACGACCTATCTATGTGGCATGGACTGGCCTGTGACCTCTATTGGTGGCCCCGCTGGTTGGCACATGTCCTCTTCCTAGTTGTCTACCTTTACTTGGTGACTATGTCTACCTGCTCGATCCAACCCCCTACTACCACTTCTTGTTGTCACCTCCACATGTGGCCCTTCCTTGCTCACCTTTTTCTCCTACCGACGGTTTCCTGTCGTTCTAGCACCCGTGGCTCTCAGTCCTCACGTGCCCATGCCTTCGACGTCCTTTCTCCTTCTGTCAGCCACTATCGCTCTACGTTAGCGCATGTTTGGCGGATGACAGTCACATGGTGGATGCCTGCTCGCACCATATCCTACTCATGTAGATCTCAACTCGCAACCAAATCGTCAGTTATTACCTATTCAACTATACTGAGTCACCTCTCATTCCAATGTTGGTTGTTGCTCCACATCGGTTGATATTTTTTCATGCAATTGTTCCACAAAACGGTGGTTTCTCTCTTAGTAGACCAATGCACAACCTCTTTCAATCACTGATCTAGCCTTCACGCATCCTTTGTTGACAAACTCAACTTGATCCACATAACAATCTCACTATAATAACAAATATGTATGTCGTATGGCTCATATGATGACCATATGACAATTGTGCAATTTTTAATTTTTTTTTAATTTTTTGGGTTTTTAATTTACCCCACAGACACAGAACCTACAATAAAAAAAATCCCGCTGCAAAATACAATCTCGATCTATGCAAATTCAGTTTCCTTCAAAAATGCAGCTCTGATACCATGTTAATTCCTCTTAACCTAGCACCTGGAACTTAACTCGAAATAAATAAAGTGATTTTATTTCAACTTAAGTGTCAGGTGTTAGGTTTAGATTAATTAACAACATGGATGCTTCCGCAGAATGATAATTGATTGATTCTTTGTAGTTTTGGTTCATTTCTCTAGTCAAATTTCAATGCTCTCTATTTATAATTTCTAGCAATTGAACAAGGAGGATTCGATCCATACACAACAACTCGACAAAATAGTGATGGTGTTATGGCATTGGCATTCCACATAATTTAATTATTCTAGCGATCAAGTGACAAAAGTTGAATCCATAAAGGTGGGTTGCAAACATAAGTGAGCGTGATTCAATGTGGTTGATTTAAAATAGGTGACCACTTGATTTCTCTAATGCTAGGAATCAAAATGAATTGAAGGGAATGATTATAGCTAATAAATCCGATGAGTATTTGGCTATAGAGATAATGTGTAATGATCCAAATGCTTAAAATATTATAACAGAACATAAGTACACACCATGTACAAAATGTGAGCGTGGATCACAACTCCAAGATAGATAAGTTACACAATAACTCCTTAAAAAATACAAGAACCTCCTCCACATAACCCAATACATTCATACATCACACATCACATCTCTCCAATAATGAATACATGATCTCTATATATACCTATTCACACTTGCACATCAAGCCCCTTTACTATTAGGCCGACCCTAATACATATATATTTACACATTACATGTACATTTAGGCCCATATATGCCCCCCCTTGGGGTCATGTCATATACATTTATCCCTATATATGCTCCCCTTGGGTCATAACATAATACCCTCCTTCAAACAGCTTTGTCCTAAAAGCTTTGCAATTACAAGCTTCACATGTGATGAAACGAGGTAATATGATTTTCTTATGTTCATGCTTTCTTCCTTCCATTGATGATGATTCATCCATTCAAAATCAATTCTTTTCGGTCGTAATCGTTGATGTATGCTTATTGCATAATTTTCTTTCCTTTGATTCCATGCATTGTTGTTGAAACTTCTCCAATTTGTAGTAGATGTTGGTATATGATAAGATATTGTTGAATAATGGTTTTGTGATGCCATATTCCATGAATATTGATGATTATTCCATATTCTTCCTTGATAATGTTGATATTGATCTTCTTTTCTTCCTTGAAATCTTTCCAAATAATGAGGGTGTCAATATGGTTTAATATTTGATGGTTTTTCTTCATTTTGCACACCCATTTCATCTATCTTCTTTTCAGAGACAATGAAATCATGTATCCTCTTTGCTTGGTCCTTGATTACTCTAGCCATTGAGATAATACCATCATATTTGGCATGTACATCCTCTAGATGGAGTTCAAATTCTTCAAGTATCTTATGTTGACCTTCTTGAATCTTGTCTTCTTTCTCCTTTTGAAGCTGTAATGTGACCCCATCTATCAAATTTTGACATCCTTCTTCTATTTAGGCTTGTGTTTCTGATTTTACCTCATTAGTATTTAAGGATTCCTCAACCTTCTTGCAAATTTCTTCTTCCAGTCTTTTGGTATATTCTTCATCCAAGATCCTTGTTTCTTCTTGATTTTGATGATTCTTCTTCTCTTCTTTCAATCTTTTAACCTCATCCAATATTTGTTTACTATGTTTTCATAATATACATATCTCCTCGTCATTCTTTTTCAAACCTTCCCTTGAATCATCCTTTTCCCACTTTGCTTTGCTACTTGTTGACGCCCCAAAGCCCAACTTCAAACCCTTGCATGCAAATGGGCTGCAATTCCTAAAATACTTATATATATATATATATATGATAATAACTAAATAGGTGGTACCCCGTTATGTAAATTATGATGAAGAATGGCTCTTGCAGAATATCTCTAATTTTCTAAATGTTCTCTAAGACAACTTGATGATTGGTTGGATGTGTGCATTTGAGTTTCTTTTTGAGTTGGTTGAATTATAGTTGGTTGTGTAATGGCCCTCCTGGTTATTATTATTGCACTTGTGTTTTGCCTCTTATCATGAATCTGGGCATTGCTATGTTGCAGCTGGTTGAATATGGTAGAGGTTTATGTTTCAACTCTAACATACCTTAACTCGTGATTATGATGTTGGACAATATATATGTTATTATTTTAAAGGGACTTCAAGCTTGGAAAATGTGATATTAGTTGAACATATGGCATTATACTCTTTCATACATTTTAATGTGGGTTTTGGTAACCCCTTGTTATAGCAATGGTTATGAAGGATGGTTGCATACAACAAGCAGGTAAATTGTTGTTTAATTTGGAAAATGGTGGCCTACTCTATGGTTTGTATTGCTAATGTTTTGGGGGCAGTGTATAGCGCGCTTGTACTTAGGGTTGATGGTCATTTATGTTGAAAATGGTGTGCATTTATTGCACATCACTCCAAACATACCCCCGAGGCCGCCACCCTCCTTGGTTCACATTGTGTTTGGCATTGGTTTGTGGTTACTCCTTGTTGCATGACTTTTGGAGAAAATAACAGAGTTGTTGGTTTCATTTGTGTTTTCCACAACAGGTATGATTTTCTTGTCTTCCATTCATTATGCATTCTTCTCCAAGATAGAATAGAAGGTTGGCTCTTGGATTTTTCTTGCTGTGTGCTTGATTTCAAAAGTTACAATGGTGAATATGTATGCTTTCTCTATGTGAGTTGGTTGGTAGATTGTAAATGGATTTTGGTTATTCCCTGTTGAATTCTGGGTGATGGTTGCACAAATGATATTTTTGTTCCCTGTCATAGTTGAAAACTCTGATTTTGGGCTTGTTGATTATGATATTTTAGGACTGGTTGGGGTATCTATGGTATGTTATGTCTACTTGTTTTGCTCTTTCTGCAATTCCAAAATGGGTCGACCTCCAAGTGTGTATTGGTTGTGGTGGGTTTTGTTTCCTGATGTGCTTACACATTCATAAGCAACTTTTCAGCCTCTGTTATACTTTTCCCCATTTAAATTGTTATATCTAGCATATGGTTATTGTTTGTGACCATGTGTGTTCTGAGGGAATTGTTGTTATAAATAAATTGGAGAAACAGGGTTTTGGTTTCCCCTCAAGTGTCGACTACGACTTAGTCTGAAGTTATGTGACAATTGGTTGTGCGAATGTGAAGCTTGGTTCTCTTTCTATTGATTTGTTTTGATGATAACACTGTCAAAATTCCTCCCATGCTCTTGAATGTATACAAGGGAAATTGTTTGATGACACTTTGGATTCGAATGTGTCATAGTTTGTAATGATGGTGTTAGGTTTTTTGGTTGTATACACTCCATTAACTAATACTCTCTCCCTCCAGTCGGACCTGACCCTCTTTGGTTCGGTGGTTGTAAACGTATGTTGGGGATTCAATTCGAGTTTGATTATGATTCAACAGTGGGTAAACATGTTACTTGCATCGTCGGTTGTGTGTTACCTTTGAGGCTTTTTGTCATTTTTTGATGAATCTTTGGTGAATAAAGCAAATAGACCTTCAAATCTAGTCTGTCACATAATAAGCATTGCAGGGTTTACATCAGCCTTATGTCGAGTTGCGGTTGGCATATATTTCCCTCCTTTGTGCCCTTAGTTGGTCTAAGTTTTGTTACTGGGATTATTTTGTTGTTAAATGACATATGAAATTCAAATCCTGCAATTTAAAGAAAACAAATTTTGCAGTGATGAAAATGGATGTAGTAGTTTTATTTTGATGTTATGATGTTAAATGTGCATAATGGAAGATGACCTGTATAGTATCATGATTCCTACAAAGATTGGTTTATGTTAATGATTTATAAAGTTTGATTAAATTGAGCATAAGAGGCATTTGAAGATTTCGAGCTCACCTTGTTATGTAACTTTTTGATTATGTATTTTATGTGGAAGTTAAATGGTTGTATTGGTTCTTCTCAGCCCTACCTATTGGTTGTAGTTATTGTGCTATGGATGTTAGATAGTTCCTTGTGCCTTCACTCAAGTAATAAATATATGTGTAAAGAAAAGGAAATATGGAAAATGTAGAGTGACGGTTCTGAGGCTTTTATATTTTTGTTGTTGTGGGACAGTTGAGTCTTGATTTTGAACGTTGAATAGATTTTTTTTGGAATAATGGCAATAATAATTTGAAGATGATAAATGCTAATTCATCAACAGAAAAGTAACCATCACTTTCTCGACCATTGTACCACTTTATGCTTATTACAAGCCCCTTGCCTTCCCAAATACATTTAAATTTTCCATATTCTGTTGTCGATAATTTCATTAGAATGAAAGGGAATTTAAAAGAAAGAAGTTGGGCATTGATTGGTGTTTGGATGTTAGTGTGATTGTTTTCTAAAATTGCTTGAATAGTACTCGTGGTGTTTCCCGACAATTATACCACTTTATGTTCATTACAATCCCCTCATCTTCCCAATAGCTTTGTTCACTCCTTGTTCGGGCAACAATTGATTAGTGATTTTATGGATGGATTGCATGTGCTCTGTGGTAAATGATAAGAGCCAACTTTTGATTCTATTTTAGGTATATTTAATGCAAGTATTATTAAGAAATGTTCATAACATGTTTTGGATTATTGCTCCAGGATGAGTTTCTTTAGTAGGGATTCAAAAGAGGTAGAAATGCAAATAAGGGCAAAAACGCTAATAACAGAGGAAACTGGAAAAGGTGTTATAGGAGGCCACGATTCTCTATTCACTTTGATGCTAATACTCAAGATATAAATCGGTTGTTTCAAGCTGGTTTCTTCAACCTAGTTGTCTAGGGAATTCTGCAACCCCAGCCTGACAGACCTTCTTTTCACCCCAACCATAATTTCCTAACATTCCAGTTTCCCCTCATGTATTGATGCGACCGGAACCACTTGTCAACAATGGTTGGAAAGAGATATCCCACCAACCTACTGTTCACCACCGTGGATGTCCCACTGCATCATTTCCATTACCTCCTCCACCACTGAAAAACCAAGTTTCCCACATTGATCCTGTTGTCTCACCTGTGCAATATTCACATGCTAGTAAAATATTAAAACCAGATATCCCCAAGCCTGTACTAGACAAGGGAAAATGGATAGCCACCCTCTCTGACTCCTCTAAGGAATCTGCTAAATCAGTCTCCTCCTGTTTCATTCTTAAGGATGACTGCTCACATGTTATTAGTGCATTGCAACCTCAAGGCTTTAAACAATCAAAGGCCGCTACAAAAAAACCAAACAGAACAATAGTGAGAAGAGGCAAAATGCCTCTCATAGCAAATTTGGATTTTAGAATATTGAGTATGTTATTGGTTTATTTTGAGGACAAAACTTCTATTTTTGGACTGTTGGGGACAACAACATATATTTTGAGCATTTTTTATTGGACAGTTTTGGATATGATGTTATTTTGAGGATATGATTATATCATACTCTACTTATATTTATAATTTGAGCATATATATATGAAGCGAGAGTTACAAGGAGGTATTTTTTAATTAAATGATTTGGATAATTGTTATGTCAAATAATTATAAAATGAGTTAATGGGAGTCACAAGGAGTCCCACCTATTTAGCTATTATTTAGACCCTTAATTGTATTTATTATTATTTACTTGTCTTAACTAATTAGTTAAGCTAACTTGGCTTAACTAAATAAAGGTAGTTCAACTACCTTAACTTATTGAAGAAGGATACAATCTCAATCAAATGAAAAGACAAGGAGGAGGAGAATAGAAGGAAATTCTATCATAAGGTATGCTTTATACTAAGTGAGATATTTCCATCTTTCATTCATTCTGAGTTTGCTAGAAGACCTAACTATCTTGATGACAACGGGGTATTATTGAAGGCAACAAGATTCGAAATTGAATCATATTATTCAGCAACTTGTTTCAAAGGTGTATGATCTATCTTTGGTAGTCTGTGTGTTCTTGTCTGTTTATAAATTAGATTTTATGATTGATAAAGAATATTTTGCAGAATCAAATGACAATAATTTTGGCAATTTCTAGCTTCAGTTTTCTTTTGTTGTCAAAGTCTCTTTGTATGGTGTCCATCGGAGGCTTCTAAATTTGACTTTGGTCTCTACCCTCGTAAGGGTTTGTAAGGATAATCAAGTCTTGTATCTCAGAATGAAATCAATATAAAAAAATCTGATTTCTGATTTTCGTTCACACTCATATTGTGTCAATCTGATTTGGATTACTTTTATTTCTCATGTACACGCTCATATAATTCTTGTACATACAAATGTTTAACTTTTATTAAAGTTGATTCTTTTTTTTTATTATGCTACATTAAATGAAAAAATAAACTAGCCTTGGTTCCTTGTACATGTTATCAGTGAATCAAGTGATTGTTCTTTTTGCTATAAGGTTATAAACCTCGGGTGACATTCCCAATTATCTTGCTTTAGCCTAGAAAGATCTGAAAAATGCTTGAGTAAGGTTCTCCATACCTTTTCCTAAACATTTATTTGGTGACCATACTCAGGAGATCTTTCGTATCTCTCTCGTTGATTGTATTCACAATTATCTTTGAATCTTTTTATTTTATTTAATTACTCTTTGACTGATTTTTTCCCATGACAGTACCAGCCACAAGACAACCTAATATTGAAAACAGCCTTAAGGACCAAACTAGCATCGCTTTGACCTTATTCAATACTATTTTAGAAACTACTATTACTTGGGTTGAGCTTGAACGCTCTTGGGAAGTAGTTGAAAGAGATATGAGTATCCGTGAACGTTGGGAAGCTAGGAAAAGGCAACCTAGAAATCAATAGTAACCTCTCTTTTCCTAAAAACCTTGGTTTTCTTTCATGTCCTCAAATCCTCGCATCTCTCTCTCAAAGAGGATTGTCCCCTGAAGCTACTCCTATCTCTGAAATAGGAAGGAGGAAAATTGTTCTAACAATCAATGAAAGTGCTCTAAGGAGAACTTTGTTTGATTCTGCTAGTTCACCCCCATCACCTATACCTATTACTTTCAGCATGACATCCATAGGTAGTGGTAGTGGAACCTAAGGTGCCTCGTCCTCCCAGCCTTCCGCTTCGTCAGTAATTGGTAGTATATACAGTCATCAAATCCCCATTAAATCCACTACCAATCCTACTAAAGTGATAAAAAATTATGGGCTTTTCCAGTTCGAAGAAGACACTACAACCACTCCATGGCATGTGTCTTCTCTCTTGAATTTGGCACCCACTACTGACCCACTACCGAAGTTTAAATAACATCTTCCTAAATTCTCGAGAAATAATATTGTTTCTACAAACGAACACTAGTGGCATTTTCTAATTTATGTCATAATATAAAGGCTAACGACATCGATACATGCATGCGCTTATTTGTCAACTCCCTTGAAGGGAAAGCGACAACAGATTTTTTTGATCTCCCTCCAAAAATTATTTCCACTCGGGAAGAGTTAGTTTATTGGTTCAAGTCCACTTATGGACAATCCAAGAGCCTAATTGAATAGTTAAGGGAATATAACAATATTGCTTACAAATATGGGAAACTATTAAGTCTTTTAACCTTCGTTTCACCAAATTATATATTCAGATCTTCGAACTAATCTGCCCCCAAAATCAAGCCACTTTCATGCATTATTATAATACACTACCTTCTCCTTATCGTCATAGGCTCGAATAAAAGTCTATGGAAAATCTTGGCTCCGCTCTTCACACTTGCCTGGAGCATGAAGAGCAACTTGAAAGAACAGTTCTCCTTAAAGGAGACTCGGTCAAACAAACAAATATGTCTGTCCTCCTACAACTTGTGCAATATATGAACAATCGGATGATAGCCTACAAACGAAAGGGGAATGTTCCTTCACTTACTCCTGGGGCATCTTCTACTTCCTCGACACCTTTTAGAAATACAAATGAAAATGTCATTCAGCCAAAGGCCATTATGTCTCGCAGTTGATGTAACTTATGTGAAGAAAATCATGAAGAAAGTACTTGTGAAGTTAATAAAAATGCCAGAGATAAGATCTTTGGAAAGAAGCCCGAAACCACTATCGTTGTTCTAGATTGGGAAAAACTAGAAGATGTTATGATAATAAATACTAGGAACAAATCTTATTCTACTAAAGGAAAATATGATCCTCCTCGTACTTCTTCCACTCCAAGCTCTTCTTCACACAGTATTGATGTACAAACTGTCAAAACTCCTGAAAGTCAAGGAGTTTCTTTCCCTCTTCCCTCTTATAAGTATAACATCCTTAACCAATTGGATGATATCAAGGTTGATGCTACTCTGTTGGACATGGTTGTCATCCCTAAACAACAAAAGCATCTCAAGAATTTTATGGAAGGTAAAGCTTCCAACATAGCCAATCTTTTTTAAAAGACGAAAGAAGAGGATTCCACTGTAAAAAACATAGGTGTAAATAATTTTAGACACCCTATAAAAAAACCTTCCTTTTTACATTTCCTTAAAAATTATGGATAAAATAGCTCATTGTTTCCTAATTGATGGCGGGTCTAGTCCGAGCGTAATGTCAAAGATCATCATGGAAGAGTTGGGCTTATCATGTACTAATGAAAATTCTAGAAGCATGCTCTCCTATAACAATCTGCATCAATCAAGTATAGGTGAAATCAAGGATGTAACTTTAGTTATGTGCGCGCATTATGAAATAATAACAACCCTCAACATCCAAGTAATTGACATGCCAGTAAGTAATTATTCAATTATCTTAGGAAGAGACTGGCAAACCTTAACAGGTGGATACCTTTCACTTGATGGAACACACTTGTCCGTCAATAGAAACGGAAAGAATATTATAGTCCTAAGGGAAGGAAGGATTTCACCATATATAGAGAGTATTCTTCAACCCAATGTAAACTATCTTGAGGAAGAATTAGGAGTGTACTCTATATTTGTTGACAAGGGTGACACTATTCTTGAAGCATTTGATTTTGAAGATGGCATGTGGCACATTCATTTCGATGGGTCATGCTCAAACGAAGGTAGTGGAGATGGCATTATTTTATACTCTCCTATAGCTAAAATTCATAATTTCTCTTATAGGTTAGATTTTTCTTGCGCGAACAATGTCACTAAGTTTGAAGCCTTATTGTTAGGCATTGAAAATGCTTATAACCTTGGTTGTGGCCACCTTACAGATTTTGATGATTCTGAACTTGTTGTGAATCTTGTACGTAAGATATATTCACCTAGCAATAAGTTGCTTAAACGCTATACCCAAGTTGTTTGGATGCTCATCTCAAACCTATTATCATTTAACATCACTCATGTTAAGAGGGAAATTAATTCAATGGTTGATAGGTTAGTTGTATTTGCAGCATCTCCTACTCGACAACTTTTACCACAAAGACCCGATTGTACGTTTCAATATTTATATCGTCCTCACAACCTTGATAACATAGAATCATGGTAGGTTTCCCTAGTGATGAAGGCATGTGCGCTTTAATACAAAATGAACCTGTTAGCACTTAATCTTGTCAAGGTTTTGTGAGTCTGTGGTTTCTACCTAAGTCTACAAATTTTGTCTGTCTTTTCCCCTTTTCAAACCTGATCATAGATTTTTCCTCTCGACGTGCAATTTTCTTTCATTTGTCTTCATCCTTTGATCGAGTGGTTTTCCCTATCGAAGTTGTCTAAGAAATGTCGACCATAAGATCCCCTTCTCTAAGGTTGATCACTTCCCTCTTTATCTCTGTCATTGAACCTTTGTTGGCCCGAGCCCTCATCTAGTCATCAGAGTAATTGATCACAAGTAACAGTCATGAGCACCAAGCGCAACACTTGAAGCATTTTAATGTGGATTCAAATCAAGCGAGCAAGCAGGTTTAGTCTTCAAAGAAGGCAAGCGAGCGTGGGAATCGAAAGTTTCAAAAGGTTGTAGAACTATCCAGCAAGAATCGTGAAATCTTGATTCATGAAAAAGTAGATCTAGGCCATCCAACCAAGGAGACATGTGGAGTACGATTGGCATTTTGTGATTTTGCAAGGTGGAGCGATCAAGGAACAGATTTTTAAAACTCATGAAATGTGAAATCACGAAATAATCTGAGTCATCCTTCTCATCAAGACGCATGGCACACGATTAAGCATTGCGTGATTTCGGGGAATGGAGCAATCAAGGGTCTGAGTCGCGAGGACTCACGAAGCCCAAAATCGTGAAATGATCGAAGTCATCCAATCAAAGAGGGGCGCGTGTCACCTGATCCGAGTGTCGCAATTTCACGACTCGGGGTTTCGAGCATGGAGCACAACGCAAACTCCCGACACGCAAAATCATGAAGCGCTCAAAGTTTGGGCCCATGGTCAAAGCCCGTGGCCCTATGGTGTGCGGGTCTAGGAAGAATATTATCACCTGTCACGTGGAGTTGGTGATGTGGGGTCTTCAGGGAAGCAATCTTGTTCGTCAATTTTGGAGAAGATCCGACCGTCGATCTGAATTTGACCATTTTGCGATTTTGGGCATCATGATGTTGTGAATCAAGGGCACTAAGAACTCTCGATATGCGAAGTCATGAAATTCCATTCTTTAATCCTAAGGTCACAGCTCGCGGTCACATAGGGCGATGGAAAGGATTTGCGCAAAGGTTGGAGCACCCGAATTTATTGCAAAGAAAGAACTGCATGGCCTCAAGCCACTAGGATTCACTCAAGAAGTTGTGTGCTCACCTAAATATTCATGGGTGTCATGTTCCACCCCAATCCCAATGCAGTTAGTTAATGGAAGTAGGGGGAGGTAGTTGAGACCTCATTTCACCCCATAAATGGAAAGCATGGAAAGGCTAGCCATGGAAGCTGACTGTCAGCCCAAGGACCCCCCTGTCAAAGTATTTTCCTGCAAAGCCCATACCTATCTGAGATCGCGTCTGACAGAAGAACGCAAGTGTGATCATGCAAAGGAAGATGAAGATGCCAAGCATTGAATGTAATGACCAGAGCACGTTCTGAAGGGAGAAATGCTCTGAATATATATACTCAGTTTTTATATTTTGTAAGGGTGATGGTAGAGCAAAGCTCCTATATTGTAAAGTTTTAATGAACACTCTAGTTTTCTGGTTATGCATATGCATTTGAGACATATCGTTTAATGATAGTCAGCTTCCTTACTCCCTCTTTTCTTCCTCTGATGCTGAAAGATTTCATGATTGAATGATTCACTTGAATTATTGTGACTGCATTATGATGAAACTTCGATTATAGTGTTGTTATAGTTCCTTTCAGTTTCTTTGAGATTTAAATTCAAGAAGTTCTTGTGCTTAAATTGTTCCTCCTTGGGCTACCGAAAGACTTGATGTCCTTGGAATACCTCTACATTTTCTCACCAAAGTCTTCCCCCTACTCACCCTTACTACAACCTATTGTCTAAAGTTAAACCGAGACCTCACCTGCTCGTGCATATCAATCCAGTTTTTTGAGTTAAGATGATATTTTCTTGAGACTGTGCCCATTTTCCCCTTTTACAACCAATCTGTGACATAAACTCTGATGGGTATCAGGCTTACCTCTGCCACAATCCAGAGGTGACTTCTAGTGCTAACAATATTGTTAATATCATATGATTAGGGTTACGATATATAATATTGTTAATAAATGTAGATTTAGGGTTTATAAGATTAGGATTAGGGTATATAGAACTTAATTAATAATATATATAGTGACAAGTTTTTATAATTAAAATTTTATAGTAGTAATAAGACAAGGTTAGTTAGACCTCTAAACCTATGAACTAATTCAAAAATAAAATTGAAACAAGCAAGGAAAGGAAAAGGTAGGTGTCATACTTGATTTTGGTAAGGATGTTTTTTGACATTGTATCAATGGATGTCCAGTACACAAGAATGCTTTCGAGAACTGATTTGATCAAAGTTAGGATTTATAAGTATTGATAGAGAACTCGGGTTTGACCATATTTATAGAGAACTCAACTCAAAATTTGATGAGCTTTCCAAGGAGGCCTTATAGCTTCCTACATGAGCTTTTGGGTTCTATGAATTCATTGATGGCATAGAGACGAAATCTATGGAATTCCGACTATAAAATATTTTTTCTTCGTATATTTTGAACAAATGAATGTTTTTTAAATCATAGATGTATTGGTTTTTTGAGAGAATTAGATGGTTCTAGTTAAAATTAGGGGGAAGGGAAGCAAATTCATGTAAATATACTTTTTGTTTAAGGGAAAATAGCAGAAAGGAGAAGTGTTTTAAGAAAAAAACTATGAACAATCCTTCAATGGCCAGAATATGTATATTCAATCCGTGTGAATATAATGATTTTTTTCTTTGGAAAAAAATAGTTTATTCTTTCTTTGAGAAATTTTAATATTATAACAACCAAAACCCATGTTAAAATAAAATTAAAAAATGTGATTCTCAATTATTTATCAAAATCAAAGTTTGTAAATACCATACATCGTATCATCACCATACAAATAATATTAGACATTTCTAAAACATTATCCATATAATTAAATCTAAAGTAAATGAGAAAGAAACACTTTATTTATAAAAAAATCCTTCACATAGTTAAACAAATACAAATATTTTTATGTTCGTCCAAAAAGTAATCCATATTATACAAAATTATCATCCCAAAAATCATATTATATCCATCGAAAGAGTAATCCATATTATACAAAATTATTATCTCATAAATCATATTTATATTTAGAAGTGTAGAAGCAATTTATTTATAAAAACTCCTTCACATGTCTACATCATGGTAATGAGTAATGAATAAGATAAGAAATTTTGCATTTAGTGCCAATAAATTCATAAATATGTGTTTGTTTTCATCAACTATTCTTTAAAATATGCATTAAGACATCATGTTCATAAAAAACAAAAGAAGGAAATATGTAAGAAGACATTGCATAGATAAAAAAACAAAATAAAGGAGAGTTGCACAATGGTTAGTTCTTGTTTTTTGAGAATGAGAGAGTAAGAGTGTCATTGTTAGCTTTAAATTTTAGACTATATTTCACTTTGAATGTGCAAAATGATAAAGATGTTGTAGCTCTCTTCACTTCTTTGATTACATCTAGTCGTAAATATCTCAAACAAAATATTCATAACTAGTAAGCATGCTTCTCATGTTATTCATGTTAATGATCACAAGTAAGAGAAGATTGAAGTCTACCATATTTTGAAGATAATGAGAATGTACCGTGAAATGTTAAAATCAGAGCCTTTATTTTTTATTCACGCTAAATTAGATGTTCAATTTGTAATTGGTAAACTTGGAGGTATGTATTTTTCCCAAGTTGAAATAATTTTACACGTAGCTTTAAATATTAAATTACGAATCTAAAACTTGTTTTTTTTAGTAATGGAGAGAACAATGTATTAACAAAATGAAATCCATCCTAAAATCAATTATTTATTTTTCTTTAATGTTGCTAACATCACCTTCTTAACCCACATTATGAACTGGATCTCTAAATTTATCTACAAGAACTTTTGATACAATAGTTTGGAGGTTATATTATGTTTAATCTAAGCCTACATTGCTTTTATGAATTCAATATAATATCTTCATTACTAAACTCTAAGGTTTATATAAAACACTATTTAAAATTTACAGTCAAGTGGAGATATTTCATGCAGTAGCCATGAACAACCATAGATTTTGAATATATTAATATATTAATAAAAATCAACACCACTCTCCATGAATACATTATAAAAAATCAAAATTGATGAATCATGCTAGAGAGGTAATCACTCTAGAGAGCTATACCTACAACTAACATACAAGGTCACAAGTGTTGTCAAATAGTTGTGTAGAACCGGCTTGAGGCCAACCAAGGGTGTGTATGGAATCTCTAGGCAAGGTCACCAGCTCAACTTCAGGGAAGAACAAGTCTCGACTTCACTCTTTGTTGTTCTATCTATAAGAATGTGCTAATCATGTGGTGCCAAATTGAGGTTCTAAGAAAGTTCCTCTTTAATAAACACTATTCAGGTCCAAATTTGTATTGATGTTATACAACTCTTTCAATGCAATATTTCCACAATAACCTATGAAATCAGTCCAGACACTGAGCATTTATGATTTGGTAGTGATCCATGGGTTGAGGGATGAGCTTGTATAGATGAGGTATGTTGTTCTTAAATGTAGGATCTGTGAATTAAAAACATGTGTTAAGCCATTTGGCATCGTCAATGCTAGAATTTGGAAGGGAGGAATGTTGAGTATGTGAAAAAATTGTAAATATAAACAAAATTTGCAAAAAAAAAAACAATAAATTAGAGTGTCTTTACTTGTGCCTCTTCTCCTAGTGGGTTTGGATATGTTGATGGTGAAGCCTCTGTTACTACTAGTGGTGGGTATTGATCTCTAATAGTTGGCCCCAATAAGTAGGTAATTAATGGTAGATAAGTCCATGAAAGATCTATCCATGAAAGATATGTTATCAATGTTGATTTGTCAAAAACCTTGGAATAATCATGGGTCCATCTCTAACTAATATTACTAGCATTGTGTAGGCTATAAAATGATGTATTTTGGCTAGGGTTGGGAATAAATTTCCATCCCTGAGGTTGTATCTATGCCCTAATAGGGCTAGGACTGAATCCCCTATGTGAATTTGGATGCATAACATTAATGCAACATTTTGTACCCCTTTTAATAAGTGTAAAATTTGAGAAAATATTCACCTCTTGGAAATATTGTATATTGCATTTTAAGTGGCCATTCAAAGTCCAAGTTAGATATGTAGGCTTAAAATTTGACTTCCATGCTGCTCTTCAATAAAAATGTGTGATAGTTATATGCATCTCATTTTATAATATATGACGTACTTATGTGTAGTAATACTATATCATGACTTTGAATGGGAAAACTAGCACCTAGTGCCATTGGGATTTCTTCTACCTGTTATTTCTCATGTTAATCATTTAGTTATTCAGAAACATAATCAAAATGAAAAACACCTTGAAATAAAAGAGAGGTGAAATACTGCACAAACAAGGTGGGAAAGTAAGGCAACCACCATTGCTAATGAAGAATTCAAAAGGCTACCACTTCTCCCTCTATATGTCTACATCTTCATAAATCCATGTAACGAGTGGACCATGAGTAGGAACGAGAATGAGCAAGTTCTCTAGATGACGCCACATGTACAGGAAAATGTGTAAAGTTTATTTGAAGAAAAATGAAGGATCCAAAAGATTGACAAATAAATGAACTTATCTTCATTTATGAAGGAGAAGCATCATTTTTGGAGTAGCACAGCAATGGTTGTACATAGTCATTGATGGTGATGACTTGCAATGCTTCAATTGAAGTGCTTCTCTCAAGTGCCTTATCAAGTCTCCTTTTCCTGGTAAGTTTGACCTATTCAATATAATAGTGATAGTGCCCCTGATTTCCGCTATTAATATAGGTCAATTGCGAATCAACTATAGAGGAAATTGTGAATGTGAAGGATAAATACATAGGTACAAAGGTTGAGAACGTATGCACTACCTTGCATGCCACCTTTTAGCCAATGACCATTGACATCGCCACAGTGTTGCATGTGTTAGAATATGATGGATTGTGCTTGTTTTACCATAGAAAATATCACTATTGTCACCCAACCATAGGCTGAAGCCACCCTCCAAGCACCTTAACCTTGATAGAGAATCATTCTAGAAGCAAACCCTAGGTCAGATAGCCAAGAAAAGGGTGGTGCACCTTTCTCCAAGGATAGCGCACCAAGCAAGAGTTGATCAGAGTGTCCAAACCATAACCAAGAGATAGTCCAAGCCAAAACCAAAATCTGCTAGCTGCATCAACTGCAATGACAACTCTCCTCCGAACTTGCGCACAAATGGCCAACTGCACTACACACAAGTGTTGCTTCTACAGTTCTGAGAATGCCTGGCAGAATGAAGACTGGCCTTCTGTATTTATACTAAATCTGGTAAACTGTCTGGGCCGACTTCTCATTCTGGGTACTAATTCTTTAGTATATATTATTTCCTTTAGCCGACTTCTTCTCTTGGAGGCTAATAACCTAATACAAGTCATTCCCTTGAGTCGACTTGTCTTCTAGGGTTATTAACCAATCAATTAGGGTTTCTTCTTACTTCCCGAAATATTCTATTCTCATTAGGTTTACATGTGGAGGTAAATACCTCTCGCAACTACCATAATATCAACACTCACTCCTAGCTAGGGAGGTATTGAAGGTAATGGTCTTGAGCACAAACATATCATTCACTCAGTAACATCAACATAGTCATATAGACTATCTCATGATTATATCATGAGCACCATCATCAGTATCAGTGTCATCAACTGCATCATCTCTTGAAACCATACTCCATCTAAGTAATCAGACATGATGTTGGATAAGTCACTCACTCCATAGAGTGACACAAGAACCATTCTTCTAATCCAAACATATGTCGTAGAAGAATAAATGTCCTGGACCATTTTCCATCTGGGAAATCTTTGTCTATTGATCATCCATCTAGTTGATAATCATTTCCAACATTGTTGATAGTCTTCAAGGTAATCATAACAATATCATTCAATAGAACACAACTATGACTATCCATAGTAGTACTCAACTACAATCCAATGGTACACGGCCACACCAAGTAGCACACAGATACTTGATCAATGACGTATAGTCACAATCAGTGGAACACAATCCACCACAATAGCATACATCTACTGTCTAGAGACATACAGTCTCCATAACAATCATCTGATATCAACCTGCACAGAAAACATTGTTATGATATAAACTGAATCATCTGGGCCATTCTTCCACTCACATCTATGAGCTCTAGAAGAGCATCTTCCCTCAGAAGGTCAAACATCAATGATGAGCTATTTGGACTATTCTTCTCAAGCAAGGAAAAATAATTGTCCCAATTTCTGAGCCTGGACCATTCCCTATACTAGGCCATTCCTCTAGCACTAAACAAAGTGCAACCTGGAGAGAATGAGTCTGCCCTAGGGAAAGCCTATCCTTGACTGTTGAACCTGGACCATTCACCTATATGGGCCATTCCTCTGGCACTAAACAAAGTGCAACCTTGAGAGAATGAATCTTCCCTAGGGAATGACTGTCCGAACCATTTCCTAAGGAAATGATTGTCCTGCACCAACACCCAAAATGGACCATTCTTCGAAACTACTCACAACTGTGAGCTTCGAAAGAATGGCTATCTGGCGAGGCAGACCAGTCTTCTTGACCACTACTAAGAGTGACTGTCAAGAAGAGACACTGTCCTAGACCATTCCCCATGTTAACCACAATGGGAAATCATTGTCTATGGTACATCAACAACCCATCGAACCATTTTCATTACGAAAATGATCATTTGATCTGGACCATTTTTTGAACTAGAAAATGCCTATCCGTCAGAAATCTCAAACAACTTTCTAAACTGGAAAGGAACTACTCATCCTGGACCATTTTTTGAACTAAAAAGTGATTGTCCATAAATCAATAACACATCAGTGCTCCCTCCCAACCTAGGAGTCATCTCTTCCTTTTTCAATAAGGAAGTCATCTCCACGAGCTCCAACTTGAGTACGCAAACTCTTTCGCCTTGGACAGAGGCTTTACCAAAATGTCTGCTTATTTGCTCACCTGTGGAGATATATATATTGGAGAACCACTTCTCTTTTCTGGACTTCATCAAGAAGAATGTAATGCTTGATCTCAAATGTACTTCAGTCTTTCTAGAACATTGGTTTTCTCTAAAGGCTTCATATAGCTCTGATCAATATAGTATATCGTTATTGGATTCATATTGTGTTCCCTACTAGCTCATAACATTGTGGCAAGGTTCAAACTGGAACATATCCATGTGGCACTTCTTCTCTCATCATGAGATCTTTGTCATGGATTGGCAATCCATCATTCTGGAGTTCTAAGTAATCATTTTGATATAATATAAAAAGGTTTTCACCACACTTCTGTTGTGCATTGGAGTTTCTCCACCAAGTTGTCTTCTTTCATCTGTATACAAGGGTCACTTTTTGGTATACCTCAAATCCTTGAGGTTGCTCTTCATATGCTCTTTGTTCAATTATTCTGGAGAACAGTCTTTGCCAATTCCATGGATATTGCAGATGATATAATGGCTCATGTAGAGGTATGTCTGGTTTACTAGAACAAGCAATCATCATAGTCTTCTCCCTCCATCTGGAAGAACCTCTAGTTCTAGATCTCGCAATGCTTACATTCATAAGTCTTTTCATACATTGTTCTTCATCACAAATTTCAGTTCCTCTGCTTGATTACTTTTAGTGAGTTCATATTAGGCTAGTAATCTTGTGATTCTCGATACAATGACTGGTTGTTATGGATTTTCTTTCTTTCTTAGAATCTTCATGTTCTTCCTCATGTTTCTCTTTAGCTCTTGGGTCCATGGAGTTTTCTATAGATTTCATGCCCTGAATATTACACTTCTTTCTTTCATCATAGAATCATGAATGTGGATGGACAACCAAGGGTACTTTAAGGCTTCTTTTTGAAGAAGGCTTCTTCTGAAGTAAAACTAAACACGTATTGCTTTTCATGGCTGCTACCATGGATATATACTTCATCGTTTTCAATGGATCATAGGATTAGCTCCCTCCTAATCCTTGCTTCATGTATGAGTGCATGTTTTTCTTTTGGAAGTATATAATCGGCTCCCTCTATCTAACATAATCCATGCTTTCATCTGCATCCTTATTTCCTTTTGCAAGGTGTCATAAGTCTTTCTCCAGTTTCCTCTTGATTGCTGACTTCTTTCTGTCTTTACTTCTTCTAGGTTTCTTCAAGATTGATTTTGAATTCGGCTTATCTTTCAGTTGTTACTTATGTAATAACTTCCACATGAATTGTTTGATGTACTTCAAACTTTCATGTGTATTGTATGAATTGTAGTCATAATGATAGCAATCTTTATCTTGTTGTTTCTTCCATAGGTATAGTTTCTCTTTGAACATATTATCTTTTCTTAGAATTAGATATGCAAGATATGTACAGAAAACATGGTATGTTCAAGAACTATGAAGAGTATTGTTACCTTGTCTTAGAAGAAGAACTATGTTTTATCTTGCTTGGTCTTTTTTGTAGGTTCCTTTTCTTCAACAACTGATGCTTCATGTGTCTCCTTCCTTTTCTTTAGCTTGGGACAATGACTATTGTAGTGACCATACTTTCGACAGTTGAAGCATTGTATTTCTGACATATCTTTCTCTTGATTTGGCTTCTTCCTTGAACAAAACTTCCTTTTGTTCCTGAAATTCTTGAATCTTGTTGTTAAGGCTTGATCATTGTACTTCTTTTGGGGTTTCTCTTTTGCACTGATCCTTGATTCTTCTTGAGCAAAGCAAGTCCAAAGTTCTTCAAATGTAGGATACTCCTTCCTTGTGTTCATGCTTGCGAAAAATGCATCCCATGTCTTGGGAAGACCATTGAGTACTATGTTTACCAATTCCTTCTCTGAAATTATCTCTTTAATAACTTGTAGTTGATATCTTAACTGAGATATTCTCACAAAGTATGATGTTATGTTGTCATCATCATTCATCTTCATGTCACAGAGCTCATTCTTCAGACTCATTACTTGTCCAATGTTTCTAACTGAGAGGAGGTTTGTTAGGGCATCGCACATCTTCTTCGATGAGTCAATATGGGAGATGTAGGGTATCAAGTGGTCTTTTATAGAGTCCACTATGATACTTATGGAATTGATTTCGCCGTCTTTGAACTTCTTCATAACTGCAACGTTCTGTGGTTCCTTCGCTTTTCCTTCTTCAAACTTTGGTTTCACGATATACAACACTTTATTCTTGGCAAGGATGAGGTCAATCCTTGTCTTCCATGCTCTGAAGTTAGAAGCTCCATCTAACTTGTTTTGTGACTTCATAGAGTAAGTCATGGCTTCTTTGACTTGGTCAACCCTAGATTTGACCAAAACTCAAACTCAACGTCTTGGCTTGCTGAGAGTACCAGGATATGCGATAGGCTAGGGAGCACTGGTCTATCTAGAAATTAGGTCAATCCCTTCACTTAAGGTGCCTCAATGAAAGGGTTGTTTCTACAATTGCACCTGTTAGTAACCCTAGTGACAGTGATTTAGTAACTTCTCCTGCTCTAAACCCTAGCGGCAGTTCTTCAACGAGCTTAGCATCCTTATGGTTATGATCCCTTCCAGTGGTTAGACTGAATGAAGGAGGTGTGGGCCCATAACCTGTTAGAATATGATGGATTTTGCTCATTTTACCATAGACAATATCACTATTGTCACCCAACCATAGGCTGAAGCCACCGTCCAAGCACCTTAACCTTGACAGAGAATCATTTTGGAAGAAAACCCTAAGCTAGATAGCCAAACAAAGGGTGGTGCACCTTTCTCCAAGGATAGCACACCAAGCAAGAGCTGATCAGAGAGTCCAAACCATAACCAAGAGATAGTCCAATCCAAATCTAAAATCTGCCAGTTGTAGCAGCTACAACGATAGCTCTCCTCCAAACTTGTGCACAAATGGCCAATTGCAGTGTGCACAAGTGTTGCCTCTATAGTTCTGAGAATGCCTGCCAGAATGAAGACTAGCCTCCTGTATTTATACTAAATCTTGCAAACTGCCTGGGTCGACTTCTCATTTTGGGTACTAATTCTTTAGTATATATTATTTCCTTTAGTTGACTCCCTATCTTGGAGGCTATTAACTTAATACAAGTCATTCCCTTGAGCTGACTTGTCTTCTAGGGTTATTAACCAATCAATTAGGGTTTCTTTTTGCTTCCCGAAATATTCTATTATCATTAGGTTTACATGTGGAGGTAAATACCTCTCGTAGCTACCATAATATCAACAACGCGACCACCTCCTTTTCATTTAATGGAACATTAATGTTGTTTTTCCCAAACTATAAACTTGGGGTAATTGGAAATAAGAAACAAAGTATTCAAATCATTGCCCAACTAATGGTGAAGGCTCCGAAATATCATCTCAAACAACGATGTTTGTCCATGTAGCAAATTAAAACCTCTCCTAGGTTAGATTATGGAAAATTGCAAAAACTTAGTGCATTTGATAAAGAGAAGGCCTTTAATACTAAAAACTTGTAAATCGATGCAAATTGATTACTAGAAGTCCCTGCTCAAGGTAGTCAGGGACTAATAAACATGTCATATAAAACTAGACAAATTGGTGAATAAAAAATCACCAAGCTCATATCTAACATGTTTAGAAATGTATAATCAATTTCATTTTGACACCAAGCCAAGATTTGATATATGCTAAGCATTGAAAATACCTATAGAGTTTTCTAAAATGCTCTATAAATAAATTGAATATATATTTGTAACAATTGATAAATATATTGTCCAAAAACAACATGAACTGGTAACGACATTCTCAAAGAAGCATTCATTTAAATGTTGACAATACACATCTATGACATATAAGTTATTTTCACAACTTTTATAATAACAAGACACTCTCCAAAATTTCAAATAGCAAACACCACTCTTAGCTTGTTGGATACATCCATAGGCAGGGGTTTTCTCATAGCTTATTGAACATGTGAAACCATTTAACGTTTTCAAACAAAAAATGGGCTCCATGTTGAAATCAAATGCATCAATAGTAGATAACATATGGGAGCATGACTTAGAGTATCCTTTCCATTTATGTGTCAATTTGCATGATGTTATACAAAATTAAAACCAGACTTATCTAAAAATAGAGCAAAATATCACTAGGTCACTCATTGGTTGGTTAAGTTGTACCGGTGATATTCCCTCCCACTTTGGTTTAATTACCCCCAAGATCATGGTATGCCATGTCCCTCCCTCTAAAAAGAAGTGTTGGGGGGAGGGGCACCATGGCCATGAGTACAACTAAGGCGGGCATGGTGATGGGAAAAGTTTCTAACCTCTAGCTCTTGTTGACATTCCCTTAATTGCAATATTGATTATGCAAATCTAATATTAAATAAGGGAGCATTTCTTGATTTAGTTCTTAAAAAAGTCAAAACAAAAAAATACCAAGTAGAAACAACGAACGACCAAATATCTTCACAAGTATAATTTCCTATCAACCAAACACATCTAATCATGGATCATGTAGTTTCCTTGACAATAAAACAAAATTGATGCAAGTTTTGAAAACAAAATAATTGTAGGTCCCTACGAAAAATATGATGTTGACCAAGCTCTTTATGGACTTTGTAGTATCGTGATGAAATCAATAAATGACATAACCACAACTCCTTCGCAGACTATTAATGGTTTGTGCATTTTTTTTTATCACGTGACCCTTTTCATAACCATTCCTTGCAACCCTAAAAGAATGGAATCAACATAGTTGCAATTTAGAAGAGTTGCCACTTGTAGATATCTATACAAACAAAGTGTTTACATTATAGTTATATAAACTATTTCAAACACCACAAACATTGCATATTATTTGTCACACTAACTAGATCTAGGATGAGGACCTCTAGGTTTCCACAAGCCTTCCTTGTGCACATGTTACCTTGTGTAGATGTCCTTTGTGATCTCTCGACTAAGACACCACAACTACAACATGATTGATAGGTTTTTATTAACACAAATTAGGAAATATTTAACAAGCACATATCATAATCATTAGATTGAAAATTGACAAAACAACCACATTGTACCAAAAAACAACAATAACTATTATAAATTGAACTACAAAAGAGGAGTTCCAAAAAGGAATTACAAGTCAATATTAAGAGCAAGGCCACAACAAAAAGCCAAATGTAGTAACTAAGACAAATCAATTGGACTAGAACACCAAACTAAATAATATTACTTTCTTCTCGTAATGGTGAGAGAAAACTTCATAAATAAAATATTGTTTTTGTGTAGTAAACCTACAAAACAAACACTAAAAACATCCACGCCAAGGACTCGATAAAACAACATACCTAAGAAAAATGATAGAAGTGACTGAAATAATAACATAATGCTCCTACAACACAAGCTTGAGGTGTCCTTTTTTATAACCTTAGCCTTTGTCTTTAAAAAAGCTACGTTCCAGGGACCAAAAAAATGGATGCTCTAGGGGCGTCCTTTTTTTTAGATATATTTAGCGTCTTTTTTGTGCCCATTGTGCATCTACTTTGTCAATCATGCATCTTTTTCTTATTTTTTGGGTCCTTTTGTGTCATTGTTGCATCTTGTTTTGCTTCTAATTTGTGGGGATTTTGCCTCTCTTTTATGTCTTTTTGTGTCTCCTTTATGATGAAAATTGAACGTAACAAAGGATGAAAATAGGACAGAAAAAGAATGAAAAATGGATGCAAGAAGGACATAACACAATGAAAACGAGACACAAAAGGACATAAAAGTACAAAAAAGGTGCAAAATTGACACAAAAGGGATGCAAAAGGCCATCAAATAAAGCCATGTGTCTCATTTCCAAGGTCGTGTTCTCATTTGTATCATAGTAGTGTATCTTGTTTCAAACCCGTACCCTATTAGCCACTAGCGCAATGACTTACCAATTAATTCTTAAAGTTAATGAAAGTAAAATATAAATTATATATTAACTTTTAAAAAATAAAAGTTAAAATGGCCTCTGTGACCCTCCCTTTTTAAGACATTTGTTGGTGGACTCAAACCTATGGGACCTCACATAGAGAAAGCAAAAAATCAAGGTATTTTTCAAAATTTCAATCGATTCAACAATTTTTTAACATGTTAGCATTATTTTAAACAACATATTGCCTAATGTATTCGGATGGAAGGTCTTCTTGAGTTGTGTCTAGGGGACTCAGCCTCTCAATCAAGACAAAAGATTATCTTATGCCTAGCCAAAGGCCAAATAGCTAGGGGTTCTTTTGAAAATACTTGCCATAATCAATGATGATCAATGACCATTATAGGGAGTGCCAAAATTTGAATTGATTTAAAAAGAAAAAAAAAATGAAATTATGTGGACATGGTTAATGGGTTGGGGGCTAGGGATTTAGGGCTAATTAGGTTCGGAACTAGTTATGGATTAATGGGATGCATGATATGTTGGTATCTATTTATATAGTTAGGGGTTATTGGTATAGAGGTTATGAGTGTTAGTGGCTTATAGTGGTCAAGGGTTAGACTTGATAAGGGGTCAAAAGGTTTGGTGATTAAGGGTTAGCGGTTAGGGGCTAGGGGGTTAAGGGATAGTGAATGGTTATGGGATAGGGTTTGACATTATCATTGGTTCACGAGTGAAGGCATGAGGGGCTAGTTAGGGGTTAGGGGTTAGGGGTAATTTGATCAGTGGTTGCTAGGGGGCAGTGGGATACGGGTTAGTAATATTTTAGGTAGTAATAAATAATTGGAAAACAACCTATTCCTTATATTAATTTGTCCTTTGTTTTTTTGGTTTCAAATTAAGTTTTTGAACCTACCCACACATCCACACACATGAGTGACATACCTAATATAAGTGATGCAACTAAGATATGCATTTGTTTATGCATATAACCCATGCACACAAACCACACAATTAACAAACATGAAGTGACATACTCACACACATAAACAATGCACCTAACTCGTGCCCTGTCTACATACCCACACACATTGTGACACACCTAACCTATACACTTATGTCCCACACATATATTTTATGCACTTAACATATTCACTTGCGTATGCATATAACCCATATGCCCACACATGCATCTAACCTATGCACTTAATGCGCGTAGCTAACCCATACACCTAGAACCCATGGACCAAACTCATGTACATAAACAACACACATAAGTGATGCACTTAATCACAAATAATTTACTTAATTTATGCACCTACCCATACACATAATCTATGTAGCTAACCCATGCACTTAACACATGTACATAAATGATGCATCTAACATATGCATCTACCCACCCACACACATAGGTGACACACCTAACATAAACGATACAACTAACTTGTACTTACCAATATCTGTATGTAATGTGACAAAAAATGTGTTAACATGTGCTGAAGTGGATATGTGATTGTGTCAACTCGCTAGATCCATAATTTCTTACCATAACTTGAGATTAGGACTTCATATATGCATTAGAAAGCTTGTAGAAAGGTTTACAACATGAAGGGAAAAAATATTGCAAAAATAAAGTATAAAGGACACACAAAAGACGCAAACATGGCACAAAAATGACTCAAAAGGATGAAAAAAAAGGCAAAAATAGACATAAAGAGGATTCATAAGGACATAAACTGCAAAAAGGATGCAAAAGGACTCAACTAGATGCAATCATGACACAAAAAAAAATGCTAATGAGAAATGAACAAATGAAAAATATGGAAAATTGATGCATAAAGACATAAAAGTCAACACAAAAAAAGGATATCAAAGGACTCTAGTGTGTCCCATTTTCTAATTTGTATGAAAGGGGATGCTACAAGCCTATATTGTAGTAGTGTGCCTAACAACAACACCAATATTTCATGTAAAAGCACAATTTCAAATATTTCTTTCCAAAACAACAAGCTAAATAATGACACATGCGAAGGGAGAAGCACTTAACCTTGAACAATATACACTGCAAAATATTTCCACAAAGAACAATATAGATGAACATTTTTTCCACAATCATGGATCTAACAAAGATGCATCCCTTTAAATAAGCACATTGTACCCATAATGAATAGATACCCATTAATTTTTATTTTTTTTTCTTTGCTCACGCTAGGGCTATCGGCTGCTCCAGTGCGCCCCTGAGGCCTCTGCGCCCTCCCATCTGGCCTGCGACGCTCCTACAGACCATGGATGCCTCTGGGGATCCTGACCCACCTCCAGAGGTTCTTACTTTCAGAACCTTGGTCACTGTTGGCCCTAAGCGCCCTCCCACTACGACTCAGCAGAAGTTCGTAAAGAAATTGGACCCAATCCCTTCGGTGGCCCTTCCGGAAGAAGAAACCTGCAAAGTGGCCCTGAACCTAGCTGAGAGAGGCCTCATAGGCCAGTTCACGAGCCTCTGGCCTTCTCCCAAAATGGTGGAAGAATGGACTCAAAGGAACTGGAAGCCATTGATCAAAGAGGGAATCAAAATTTTTTTCGTAGGTAAGGGTTTATTTGTGTTTGTCTTTGAAAACCTGGATGACAGAGGAGTAATCTTCAGAAATGGGCCATACTTTATGGGACCCCAGGGTCTTTATCTAAACAAATGGACACCAGATTTTTATCCTACCCAAGATGTCCCTTCTGATGTCCTAGTTTGGGTTAGGCTTCCTCATTTACCTCTCCACTGCTGGAATCAAAAATCCCTCCAGATCATTGGTAACGCGTTGGGAAAATACATAGATCAAGCAGCAAGAAAGGATCGGTATTCTTGTGCTCATATCTGCGTTGAAGTGGATCTAGAAGAGGGGCTACTGAAAGCAATCAATCTCAATGTAGCAGGGTGGACGCATGTCCAGGAGTTGGACTACGAACAACTACCTTTTAAATGCAGACATTGCCACGGGCACAGACACTTTGCAAAGCATTGCAAGAAGAAGGCTGAGGAGCAAGTAGACAAACAAAATGGGGATCAATGGACCCTAGTCCAGAAAAATGCAAACACAAAAAAAGGCACAGGTAAAGACAAGATGACAGGAGGACATAGCAGCTCCAGAATAGACCAAGAAATGAAAGCAATTCCAAGTGGGACAGCAAGTGCGTAGAACAATCAAGTAAATCCAACCCAGGATAACATGGAACAGGAAGACACACCACCTTCAAACAAAGAGGGAGGGGAACCAATACAGATTGAAGCCAATCAAGGCATCCCCTCCAATCCTTCATACGCAGAAATCGCAAGGAAAAAACCAGTGGAAAGCTCGGGTTCTTCAGAGGATGAAACCTATGAGCGTCCTTCGAAAAAAGCATGAAGGAAATCCCGCAAAGAAAAGAGGGAGGAGGAGGTAGAAAGGCTCAAAACACAAGGAAGCCAGTCTACAATAGAAATGTCTATTGGGCGAAATACCAGACCAAGGCCTTCCAAGGGA
>ML792217.1:5421-18898 GCA_009831015.1 Picea engelmannii | reverse complement strand
CAACGGATTGCTCTATACGGTCTCACTCTTGCTCTCCCTTACAACACCATTCTCAGTAAAAGAAACATTGATGAATTTCGGCTATACGTTTTGCTCCTAACCTCATCCATCAGGGGGCATCTGTTATCACTGAAATTTCATCCCCACAGGGCGACAAGAACTCCGCATCAACATAGAAAAACAGTCATTCATGGCACAAGGATTAATTCCACAGCACAGCAAAAGGGTTAAAACTATACAAAATGGCCAAAAAATTACAAGGCGCTTTGCACCCACTAGGCACGCGCGCGCGCACAATATCTTCGTAACTGGTGCGCATATGCGCGGCTGTGGGGTGAAAAACCCGCACGCCTGCCAAACGGCGCATTTATGAAACTGGTCGGCCTCCCAACCACTAATGGATCGGCTCCCAAGTCGATTTGACACCAAATCCGAGCTCAATCTGCGTGGGGAGGCTGGTCAAAGACCTAATTGTTCCCTAAAGAGCCCCTTTTCACATCCAAAAGAGGTTGCATAATAACCCAATGCTTGGCTATAAAAAGCCATGAATGACCAACATTTCTTCAAGGAATTTTTCATACAGTTATGCTGCTGAGATTGCTAGAGACCCCTTCTTTGGCAACACACATTGTAAGCTGCATTTCATAAGCTATTCACCCCTCACTTGAGTGAATATGCTTGGAGTTCTTTCATCCACATTTCATATTTTCTTTGTAAGGAGAGCAATTAGTTGAGGGCCTCAAGAGCCTTCCATTGGAGAGGGAAGGGACCCAAGTCCTCTTTCTCCATTGTGTATCTTTGGATTTCATCTATCAGACCAGCTTATACATTGGTGATATTGGTCCATTGTCATTTGTTTTTTTATTTTTATTTATATGCTCATAGTTTCATTTAGTTTTTGTTTAATTCTTGTTAATAGCTTAGTTGTTTTCTTTCTAACCTTTTACCATACAGCTGTCATGACTAGCAGATCCCAACTAGGCATGTAAGCACTCACTTTTTTCTCACACAGCGATGAAAAGAGTGCAAACAGGGAGGCTACTGGTTGACTAAGGGAGGCAAAGTTATCTTAATCAAATCCCTGTTGTCTGTGCTTCCAATATTCCAGGCAGCTTTTCTTCTCGCACCAAGAAACGTGATGGAGCAGATCTCCAAACTTCTCAGAGATTTCCTGTGGCAGGGAGGGAAGGGCAATGAAAAAACATGCATTTGGTGAGCTGGGAAGTTGTTAAAAAATCCATGGCAGAGGGCGGGCTGCAAATTAGAGACCCCGCACTTGTCAACTTTGCGTTGGGAGGTAAGATTTTGTGGAAGATGATCCACGATCCCACGCATCCAATCAGCGTTACCCTGCGTGCAAAATACAGGCCCAAAAAAACTCTCAACAACCTCCAAAACAATAGCACAGTAAGTTGTACGCAGGTGTGGAAATTGTGCTGCAAAAGCAGCAATTTCTTTAAAAAATCGGTCTACAGAATACCTGGCAATGGAAAACGCATGCATATCTGGCTCGATAGCATCATGGGGAGAGAACCAATGGCCGAAAAAGTGGACATAACCAATCTCAGAGACTGGATGGAGAGAGCAGGAGTCAACATTCTATACGACCTCTCGAAATGGGATGAGCACGGAGATTGGGCAGGATGGAATTTTCATGGAGTCCCAACCCGATTTTCTTTGCAACAATCCACACTCGTAGATCTGCTGGAGGACGTCGCCCCTGTCAATAGAACCATGAAAGATAGATGGGGTTGGGGCCAGACAGGTGTATACACCACAGCAGGAGGATATAGAATCTTGCAGGCATCAAGAAACAACAATCAAACTCCGGCTTTCTGGAAAAATGTCTGGGAACCTCTAGCCATACCAAAAGTGAACTTCTTCTTCTAGACTCTGGTGCACAATAAACTTCTAACGGGAGATAATCTGGAGAAAAGGAACATAGTGGGGCCTCACAGATGTGTGTTATGCAACAATAACTCCGAAACAGCCCAACACCTATTCATGGAATGCATTTTTTCTCAAGAGGTCTAGGGACTCATGCTACAGGACTTTCAGATTTCATTCCAACCCCAGATTTCTGTAGCGGACCTCTTTGCCTCTTGGAGTCTTTTCTACCCCCAACGAATCCCCTCCAAATATTTTTGGCGCAAAATCTGGATGGCGATTCCCAAATATGTATGTTGGCATCTTTGGTTGGCATGCAATCAGCTGATTTTCAAAGAGCTGTGGCACTCCCAGATGCATGTAGTTGCAAAAGCTAAATCCTTCCTCTTGGAAGCGGCCCAACAGTAGTATTTTAAAGAGGATCCTTCGTTATCGCCCGAGGAAAAGAAGTGGCTAGGCCCTCTTGTACCTTATCTGTGTAAGCATCCCCTCTCCCCTCAAACTGTCAACCCAGATTGGCGCATAAGAGATGATGATGGCACTTTCCAGTCTTGGTGGCGGTCTCAAAATTTATCCACAATTTTCTTTGATGGGGTCTCCAAAGGAAACCCTGGTGTCGTTGGTGCTGGGGGGGTCATCTACTCCCCAGATGGGTCTACAAAAGATTGTTTCTGCTAGGATTTAGGTCAGAAATCTAACAATCAAGCCGAGATACTAGGGCTTATCAAAGCTTGCCTTATTGCCAGAGAAAAAGGAGTCAAAGACCTTCAAGTTTTTGGAGACTCAGAGATATTAATAAAAAAATTAAACATGGAGGCACGGTTCAGCAATGCTAGATTGAAGCGAGTTCTTCTAGACTTCAACTCGTGCAAGTTTTATCACATTCTTAGAAAGTCAAATAGCGAAGCTGACCAGATGGCGAACAAAGGTAGCACACTCATGAAAGGACTGCTAATTGTAAACAATGAAAGTTTTGTTCAAACTCCCTGAGAAGGTTGTAAAACAAAAGCAGCAGCAGTTAGTAAATTGCATTGTATTAGGGGGCACTTTGGCAAAGACCCATTTTCAATTCAGATAAATAAATCCCATACCCGTTACAGTTAAAAAAAAAATAGATACCCATTAAGGTAATTAAGAGCACAACTAATCTACCAATCCAAACCAAGAAGCATTAAATATATTCACGATAATATAAGCGACATGTTGAGGCCTATTTATTAATTAAAACCATTAAATAACATCATTCCCCCACCCCCACCTCCAAAAAAGAAGAAGAAGAAAAAAGACATGTTTTACATCAACCTTAGAGGATGACATAATATATGTAAAAATATTATCTTAAACAAAAACAAAGGCATACCATGCTATGGGAAACTAAAACTTTAAAGACAAACAGAGACCAAATATGGAAACTAGTCATAGAATTGCAATGAATGCCATGGAATATGCAACATGTTACATTGGTTAATCAAACCACCAAGAAAAACAAACATGTTTCTCCTATCCCCACTATTAATGAAGGAACGAGTTAATTAGTGGTCAAATCCCACCTTAATCCACTAAGTTTTTCGAAATTGATATGATTTGAGTTGTTTTAAAATAGAACAAAACAAAATTTCTATCAACAATAAAATGGAACAATAACTATTTCTATTATTTTTTAGATTTAAGGGATAAATTTTTATAAAAAATATAAAACTCTACATTATACATAATTCAAATAAACAATGATAACTCCAATACAAATAATATGAAAATAAAAAAGTTCATATAAGCTTACAAAAAATAGCTAAATAAATTTTATAATATCGACTTACAAAATGAGAGCATTATGAGATGAGATAAAGAAACAAAAATAAGAGCAATGCCCAAATGGTTGAAGAGGTTGACGAAATGAAATGAGAGCATCGCAGAGATGATTGAGGACGATGAGATAGACAAAAATAAATGTTTGCAATGCCAAAATGGTTGATGATATGAGACAAAGAAGAAAAAGTCGAGATTGAAATACTATATAATGGTATCAGGCCAAGAAAATATCATTCGAGAATGGGATTGGAGCACACGATGAGATTTATCGTTGAGATCGCTTTGTTTTTTCTTTTCAAAATTTGTGAATGAAAAAAGTTTCGTAGAACAGAAAGAAATCAGAGTGGGGCAGAGCAAAGAGTGAACTAAATAGATCAGAGAAGAGCACCGAGGTAGGTGTGTTTGTTCATCATTTTTGTTCTTATTTTTGTTTCTTTGTTTACTCATCCATGCAGAAGAGGGGTTTAGGTTTTGATTATTTTGTGCAGGCAGGTAGTCGTAATCGGTAATGGGATTTTAGTGTTCCCGCGTTTGAGGAAAATATGGAAATACTGCCATTATTTCTAACCATCCGAGTAGTCTATAGAAAGAGAGAAATACACAGAGATTAGAGCATAACAGGTCGTGGTAGGTGTGTTTGATCATCATATTTTATCTCTTTTTTCTATGTTTTTTATTTGTTTGCTTTGCCAAGGCAGAAGAGGGGTTTAGGGTAACATTATTTAATGCAGACGAGGAGTTGTACTTAGGTATTATATTTTACTATTCTCGGGTTTGGAAAAAAATATGGCAATGCTACCATAATGTCTAACCATCCCGATAGCCTATATCTTTCTTTTTTTTCCATTGCAAAACAAAATATCTCTACATGTCTGAGATTTTTACTTCATTTGTATTACTATGAAAGATCTTGTAATTGTCTTCCCACCCATTATCACTGAGAGTTTAAACTCATTTCTAGCATTAAATTACCTATATATAATTGCTTACCATATATATTACACAAAAATTGAAATAAATAATTGTGATGTTGCTATGGAAATCCCTCTTTAGTTTATTATTTTTAATACAACCAATAGGTTCTCCTTATTTTTTGCTATGTATTGTTCACATTGTTGTTGTAGTCGTGTCATGGGATTTATTTTTATTTGTAAGCAGTCTAATACCCTTCCCTAAAGCCCTCATGGATAGCCATGGCTATGCCTGTCCTTCAAGATCTCTCTCATACACTGAGGCAAGGTTAATAATCATTTATGTTTTTAACCATAATTTTTACATGATAACCATTAAGAATAGATTGTTTATTTTGATAAAATTCTGTCAAATATTAACATGGGATTTTGGGTTTTTGACCTTAAACTTGGATATTGTAGTACTGACATTGACATAAAAATTTAATATGTAAATTAATTGTCAGATTCTACCTACATAGATTGATCATTTTGATAAAATTTTGTCAATTTATAACATGGGGTTTTGACCATAAACTTGCATATGTTAATACCTACAATGACATAAACTCACATGCATAGATTTCTCATTTTGATAAATTTTGTCAATTATTAACCTAGGTTTTTTATAAACTTGCATACTTTAATACCTACTGTGACACGAAAAGTTACTATGTACATTAATTGGAAAATTCTCACAGACATGTTTTTTTATGATGGTGTGATCTGTTTGTAACTTGTAAGTTTTCATGCTCTCTTTCGCTCTTCGGTTTTTTTGTAAAATAATGTTTTTGTGTGCTGTGAATAACCCCACATGGGATTAATTCTGAGAAAGGGTGGTTTATGAGGATTTACCTGCACCAACAACTTTTCCAATCTGTATGCTCGCTTCAGGGTGCATGTCCCTTGATTAATGTGATAACATCCTTTCCTACTGTAGCATTGACATCGACAATGGTATGGTTGTCATGATTTGTGTCTTCTCTAGCTTGCAATTGTTACCGATGTGATGTATTACAAGTTGTTATTACAATGGCGCATTCTATGGTGGGATTTGGTTCCACATTACAACTAATATTTTCAAAGTACATGCATATACAACTTTTTTTTTTATAGAAAAAAGGCCATTTGGGTGGCCACTATAAGGTTGGGTAAAGGATGCTTAAAAGCCAACAAAGTTTTCAATTTTTTCCTAAATCATCTATAATAAATATATTTCCAATTGGCCATACAACATTTAAGTCAAGTGTCTCGAAAATGCCATTTGTACATACAACATAAACACTCAATGCCATTAAATAGTTTCTCATTAAAGCACAAAAAGGAATGACAACAAACATGAAGAAGCTTCATTTATGCTGCCATTGAAATTAGTTATGCATTAAGAGGAGGATCATCATTATCATTCTTAAAGGGCCCCCACACATCATTCATCGACTACATGCCAGGTGCAATAATTTTCTACCTATCATTCTCAGGTTGTTTCTCATTCTATGAAATTGACATTATAAGAGTTATGAATTTAACATGTAATAGCCATGTAGGAGGCCCTTGTGGCCAACTATGGCGACACTTTCCACTCTCCCGCAAAATACAACAAGATTTATGGCCTTGACTCCTCCCATTCCATTGACATTGTCTAGATGGAGCAGAAGGGATCAAAGACTTGACAAGAGGTTCTCTACTTATGGTGCATGACACCCTTCCCTAATGGTTTAGGAGTTGGAAAAAGTGTGCTACATCTTGTTCCACCTTTTGGACTTGTATTGAATTTTGTAATCAAAGATTAGTATAAAAGAGAAATTATTATATGCTTAGGCTTAATTTAGCAAAATCGCCTTCCTTTTTTTCCATTTTAAAATAAAAATTTGAATTCCAATGAGTTAATAGGCAACATGAAATTCAATGACCTAGGTTAATTTCCGCTCTAGTAAGGAATATTTCCATGAAAGAGCAACAAAGAGGAGTTGGCTACAAAACTTTGAAATCCGCTTTTAGGTTAGCATGAGAAAACAATAGAATCAAAAGAGATGCTTAATGCTTTCCACTGCCTACATAAAGGTCACAAGGGTTGAGGAATTTCAAGAAGAACCAATCTATGATGTACAACATCCCACCCAACATAAGAGACCAAGTGAAAAAAGGTGTCCACACATCACGAAGTTGAAAGAACCAAGTAGACAACTTATAAATAAGCCTCCAAAGTTTATTAAGTTGAGCATCAAGCACATGTCTGTGACCCAATCACCTATTCTTATCATTTCGCTTATATTTTTAGAAGGCCTCAGACTTATTTTGATTATTGCCCTTCTAACAATTAAGGGAAATTGAATTCTCGACTTCAACGGAAGGGGAGTCTAGAATAAGATCTTCATATGAACTAAAACCATCTTTTTAGGTTTGGGAGGTCTGGATTTGGTTTCTAGTCCTATAGTGGAAGATGTCATGTATATTTCTAATTCTAATTTTGAAGAATCTCAAGGCCAAAAACCATGGAGGCTCAACCATAATCCTTGCCTTTATGTAGGAGAGTAGGTGACCACCAAATCGAATGCTCATAAAGACAAGCCAAATTTGAACCCTTGGCCTTTCCAATTTAAGAAGCATTTGATGACCTCCCAGGCCTTCCAAATGTTGTGCCCACACAAGTGCCTTCGACTTTAACTATGATTTGGGTGACAATTAGGGTTTGTAAATTTAAGCTCGACCATGATTTTGTACCCAAAGGACTCCTTGACTAAAACAACAATGCAAGAGCATCTTCGAGGCATCCATCCCTTCCAAGGCTTGAATGACACATTTGACACATAGAGATTGGGTTTGAGTGTGATATTTGTTGATCCACATTACATCATTGTTCGTGAGGGTGCAACAAAGGTTCTAGTTAACTCTATGAAAAAATTTACCACCTTTGATATTTTCCCAAAAAAAACTCTGGAGAGATTTTTCCAATCTTTGGTAGGTTCTAGTCAAGGGAGCCTAGAAAGAGTCGTAATAAACACATGCGCAACCAAAATATTAGGGTAAATTTGAATTATAACGACAAAGGATAAAGGTTTAGACATCCATTTTTCATTTTTTCCCCACCCCTTGAATAACCATTTCCCACATCTTGTGGTGCTTGAAAGGCATAATAGATGATGAAAGATTTTCTACATTGGATCCATGACTTCCATTAGTCTAATGACCATTCATGTATATCATGGGGAGTTTTCCTATATCATTGGGTTTTGGACATTGAGTTTTGGACCCATAAGTTGTACAAAAATTTGGAAGATGCTCCATAGTATTATCTATTGATTCTTTCTCCTAAAGGATGGTGATGTGGGAGTTACCTGCAAAGTAACCATTAACAATTTGGCAACTTCAAGCTCAGGGAGAGAAATCCCCTTAATGAGCCATGTTATCGTGCAATTTGTACTTGCCCAAAGCCCAAGGCAAGTAATAGATGAAAGATTGGCGTAACAAGGAGTGACCTATCACTGCCACCTTAATAGGAAACCCCTTTTTGTTTAGGAGTATATCAAAGTTACCCCAAGGGAGATGTCCCCAATGACCGAAAGGGTTGGTAAGACTAAGACAAGGATGAAAGAAAAACCCCCCTCTCACTGGTCACTCAAGTCAAAAGGTTCTCTAGGTCTTTAAGAGATGAAGCAAAATAAAAATAAAGTGTACCTGCCCAGAACAAGACAACAAAGGGAAACTATGGCAGCTTTCAAGTACCAAATGATGTCAGTGCCTCATAAGACCATGAACCTTTGAAAAATAAGCTAGCTGATATAAAGATGCAACAATATAAAATTTTATAAAAACAATAAGTATTTTGTAACAACTGCAATAAATATGCCTTGGAAATGCTTGAAAAGACAATAAAAAGGTATCTTTAACTAGGCAAAAAGATAACCAATTGTCACAGGCAATTTTAGCAATGTCTAGCTAGCATTAAATGTCAATTTTGTAGTGAATTTGGTGCAGTTAGATGGTTGTAGCAATCTTTTGTAACAACAACAAGTATTAGTGCTCAGAATTGCAAGAAAACACCATGTAAACTTAGCATTTATAAAGTAGATTTTTTGGCAATTATCATAAGCAATTTATGAGTGAGTTAGATGCAAGTTATTTGGTGTATGCATCAAATTAGTATGACTGTAGCAGTGATTTTCAACAACATCAAGTTAGCTAGTGCATTAGTCTAGTTTAGGGTTAGTAGAAGTTAACAAAAGCTTCAAGGAAGAGAGTTTGAGTGTTTAATCAATCCTTCAATAAGAGAGAGGCTAGAACTAGTGCCTTCTAGGGCTTATGGATTCAAGTGGATGACTTATTCTAAGGCTAAAAATCAATTTTGATAGTGCACAAAAGTCCAAGAGGAATGCATAGGAGAAGTAGTGACTTAAGTCCACGTATGCATTTTCCTCAAGAAAACAAGATACTGGGGTGTAGGCAATTCTAGGCCTTAGCACCTTGCTTTCCTTAGGCTTCTTATGGGATAAGAACTTAGGCAAATATATCTAGGTCAAAACCTTAGAGTGCTAGGAAACTAGGGCTCTAGGGTTTCACTAGTTACTAGATCAATTCAACGAAAAGCTTGGCAAATAGAAAGTAAGAAAGTAGCAATTTAAGTTCCTTCAAGCATTAATCATATCATGCAATTTCATAATCTTGTGTGAGCAAATAAAACCATTCAATATATGACAAAAAATACAGATTTTACCTACTTGCACCTAGAATAATCATGAAATACCATGGAAGATCACCATAAAATCTTCCAAGATTGATCCAACTTGCAAAAAATCAGCCTTATACAAGAGTGTGCCTCACAATTTCAGCCAATATCCGTTCTAGGGTGTAAATTTCAGACCTCTCCTCTTGTGTGAGGAGTTGTTATGAAAAAATGAGAGTACTTTATCTTTATTTATACATAATTTTGACCTTTAATTAATTTTCAAGTCAAATAAAGGCCGACTTGGCCAATTTACAAATAAATTCAATTTAGACATAAATAAAATAAATTAGCATCTAAAAACACTTCCAAGGGTGATGTCATGCCCTTATAGGGTGAAGTTGAGGCCCAAAGGTGGAACGTTGGGCTCCAAATGCAGAACGTTTGGCCTCTAAAGGCCCTGAATAATGCCCACACATGCCAACTAGCTCATAACTGCCCTCAAAATGAAAATTGTAGCTCTGGATGATGTCTAGGGTCATGATGGTGACGTCATGGGATTTCAAAGGTCAACGTCCAGGTGGAAGAGCAAGATCCCCCTGGGTCTAGGTCTGCCAGGGTGTCCTCAAGGGCAATGTCCTTCTTTCTTCCTGGTGCAAATATCTGATGTCTTCTTGCCCCTGGTTGGGGTCACAACATCCATCTATGGGCATTCAGCCCCATGAAGGTCTGAGCTAATCATTCCCCATGTGTACCTGTCCATCGAGAAAGGTCCTGCAACAACAACAAGTGTGCCCTCCAGGGGTTCATAAGTCACATGGATCATATGGTGTTGCCCCCACAAGAGATGCTTGCTGCTCTCAAATACCCCTTCACACTCTCTTGGATGGTTGTCCTTCTCGACCAGTTGAACAGATCTCAATCGAGTATGCTCTCTAGGTAATATGAATAGATTTTATAGCAAGCCTCGGGAAGCTATAGCCAATCTGTTTCCTGGTCTAGCCGGGCATATTACTTACGAGCATGCCATCCATGCCTACCAGGCATACCAGGTGCACCCCACCTATCATCCATGCTTGGTTAAATCCTTCCTTTCTTCCTTTATACACTACCCTTTCACTAATGAATTTCCCCACTTTGCACAAGCTTTGAACTCTCAGAATTACCACCTTGGTAGGCCACCCTTTCACTAGTTAATTTCCCTACTTTGAAAAAATGCCACACCAGTGAAGGCTTTAAATGCTACAACTACCATCATAATTACGTTAAGTACATCAACTAATGTGGCCACTAGACAAATAAATGCTCCACTAAAAGATCCCTATGAATCTAACAATGCCACATCATATGTATATAAATGCCCCCGATGGATTGAAATGCTACAAATACCATCATAATGGTGTTAAGTACATCAACAAATGTGACCACTAGAAAACATTCAAACCTATTCTAACAGCCCCATCCCAGGGCCAGACATGATTAATCCCAAATTATTTGCAAGAGCAGATCCAATACTCGATTTCGAAACAGTGTATTTAGGGGGCTCACCATTGTTTCAGGTCTTGGGATTCATGCCAAATCTAGGGCTCATTGGGCCCTTTAGAGTCATTTTCCCACTCGATCCATATCCCCACTACCCTACTCATATCTTATCACTCGTTAACTTATTTAGCACATGAGTTGTCATGGATATATTTTATTGAATTAAATTCAATTTGTCATATTTTTTGTCATTTTCATTTTTTGAATAGACTTTGAATCGAAGGCTGAGTCCAAAGTTGACTTCGAGTCACTTGCCTGGACGTTTGAGAGCTTATCAGGAAAATGAGGATCCAGTCGACATGTAAATCACATCCAATAATCAAATTACCCAAACATGTGCATCATACCCCCTTTTACCCAAACAAATGTTCAAAGATGTTATGAAATTTAACAAGTCAAGTTTGGAGAGGGTCTCAAGGTGTCCTATAGGGCTAATCCTCCTTAATTTTGGGGTGTTTCCCAGGTGAGAGTCAATCTAGGTCATGTAAGTGCATGAGGTGGCATGTGATAAGTGTTTGGCCGTGGGGTACAATGATAACAAGGAAATGTAAGCCTTACATGTGGGTGCCTTCGTAGAGGGTGAGTTGCACCTTGTCATGGATGCCATTGTTTCCTAGCCCATTCATTGCCTTTTATTCTTAGCTTCATTACTTTTGATCTTTCATTTTTATGCTTCAAGGTAAAAGTTGAGGGACACTATCCTAGCTTGGTGACCAGAGGTGGTAGCGTTATCTACAAGCATTTCACGGAAATGAGAAGTTTGGCTTCTGATGAGACCCCCTTTCTCTTGGCTATGCCACCAAGAGCCACTACCCTAGTTTGGTGACTAGATAGATGGTAGTGTCATGCCGTTATATGCCCATGGTCATAATAGGCTGGCTCATGATGAGACCTCCTATCCACCAACAAGTACCTTGAGTGTTATTATCTTATAGGTTCCCTTTTCTTACTGAGAAGCCTTTTATTGATTCTCAGAAATCCTCGGGTGAAGCATCTCAAAGGTTCCTTCTTTTTCTTTTAACTCTTTCCATCTACTTTTACCCCCTATGCCTTTAGCCCCTTATTCCCACAAGGAAAGGTACAACCCTTCCTAGTGTGGCAAACCCAATGCCCGGACAAAGGTAGGGGGAAACGAGAGGAATAAAAATGGAAAGTGGTAAGTATGGAGGGAATGGACGACGACCTTTCAAAGAACCACCCAGTGGCAACCCATCCTAAAGGGAGATCAACTTACTAGGGCACCATGTCATCCTTCCATGTATGAACAAGTCAAAGAGCATAATTTCCAAGCAAAAGTTATGAAATGAAGGAGAATTCAATGCAACATATTTAGGAGCTTCAAGAATTAGAGTGACACATACCATGATACCCAGATTCATTACCTCATGGAGCAAGACTTATTGCTACTTCAAGACCAAGCTGGTGGGATGGATATTGTTGCTGTTGATAAATAGGTTGCACTGAGGAAAAGAGGGGTCCTTCGGGGCCATGCTCAAGTCATCTGGCTCTTGACACTCCATGTCTAGGATTTGTGGGCCTCGAGACATGATATCCTTAGTTATCCCTAGGGTAGGGGATAACAAGCCCTTTTCCCACTTTGTAGGCAATCAAATTTCCTATAACTCAACTACTATCACATAAAAGGAAGGGCATGTCTTATGTCTTTTACTTGTTCATTTATTTTATTCCATTCTCATATTTTATGTGTGTGTGTGTGTTATGATGATGTACATCTTGAATCAAACAATGTTCTTCAACCATGTAACTATACATGCATATCTTCTTCTTGAATTGATTAATTGGTTGTTAATGCACAAACACTTTTATATTGTTAGACTTTGGTTTACAGAGAGACTTGGTGAAATAGACATGTCTACGAAAATGTGGACTACTTTCTCTTGGACAAAAAATGTTAGAATATAGAAGATGGTGTGCTCGTTTTACCATTGACGATACCCTCGTCACCCAACCACAGGTCGAAGCCTCCCTCTGAGCACCTTAACCTTGACTAAGAATTCCTCAGAAAGCAAACCCTAGGCTAGATAGCCAAACAAAGGACAACACATCTCTCCCCAAGGATAGCGCAACACAAAAGACTGATCAGATAGTCCCAAACCCTAGCCAAGAGATATTCAAGCCAATACTGAAACTAGCTGCACTTGCACCTGCACCTGCAACCCTCCTCCAAACCTGCGCACCAAGGGCAACTGCAATGTGCACCAACTGGGAAAACTGCAGTCCTGAGATGTGACAAATGAAAACTGGCACCCTGTATTTATAGTAATCCTGCCAGTTTAGTGGGGCCGACTTCTCTTTCTGGGTATGTGTCTGTTCAGTATATTATTATTAATTATGGTCGACTTCTTCTCTTGGAGGCTAATAGCCTAATATAAATTTTCTTCTTGAGCCGACAAGGCTTCTAGGGTTATTAGCCAACTCATTAGGGTTTCTCTTGCTTTCTGGAGTCTTCTATTCTTGTCATGTTTACACATGGGGGTAAATACCTCCCGCAGCTACCATAATATTAACACTCCCTCCTAGCTAGAGAGGTATTTACAGGTAATGGACTTGAGCACAAAACATACCATTTACCCGGTAGCATCAATATAGTCATCTAGACTATTTCATG